>CAUEHT010000026.1:0-120971 GCA_958510875.1 Endomychus coccineus | reverse complement strand
AATATATATATATATATTATATATATAAATATATATATATAAATATATATATATATTATATATATATATATATATATATATATATATATATATATATATATATATACAGTTTATTAAAGGAAATGATGAATTATTGAAAATATATATACAAAAGAAATAAATATTTACACCTAGTCTAAATGAACAAAAACTTCATAAAATCACTTTAAATAATAGAGTCAAGTATTCGACCTAGTCGGGGTAGTTTGTAACAATTCAAACAATCGGGAATTTTAGAATATAATTGAAATCAGAATTTATATTCACATGATACAATTGTTTACGTCGAACAGATGATCTTCGAAAAAAACTGAGACGCCAAGTAGTGTTCGTTGGATCGTTGATTCGTAATAAGAAACCAGCAGAAATAAGTTAATAGTTCTTTGATATCTGTGGCACTGTCGACACAGGTGGTTTATTCATTTCGAATCATGGAAGTGTTTGCTAATAATATTCGAGTTCTTTAATGATCGGATCAATTCCACAACACAAATAATGAATTATATGGTTTTCGGTACTTGGAATCCTGCCGGCAAGCGGTCTGTTTTCCTTAACATAAATAATAATAATAAATTATTCGGTTTTCGGTAGTAAAGTCCGTCGGGACGGATATGATGCATTTTCCTCAACACGAATAATGAATTATTTGGTTTTCGGTAAATGGAATACTGTAGGCAAACGATCTGTTTTTCTTCAACACAAATAATAAATTATTTGGTTTTCGGTACTTGAAGTTAGTCGTAAGGAATGTGATTTACTTTTCCTCAACACAAATAATATGTTATTTGGTTTTCGGTAAGTGAAGTTAGTACTGGAGTTATATGTACAATATTTACCTTCTCTGAAATCAACGAAGCTGAATTAATTAAACGGTCGTTAATAATAATTCTGAATCGTAGTGACGGTCGAACGGCTGATTCTTCAATCCCTTCCGTAGGAAATTCGTTCTCCTTTTATACTGGTTTGGGGTCAAAAGAAATGAAACGTCAGAGGAGGTCTGAGATTCTGGCAGTCAGTGGTGAATTGAATGAGAACTTCCTTATCTCCTAGTAGTTTCAACTTTTTCTACATAGGATGTACAAAACTTTGATGCGTTTGAATCTCAGCCTCGTCGGTGTTATTCCATTTTAACCAGAGAAGAACAGTAATTTATAAGTATAGAGGGCACATCGTTAAACTAGATTCGCTAGTTCTTAAGTCAATTCAAGGGATCACGAAAAATGTATCGGAATATTTACCAAATTATGGAAAATTTATAGAATTTTTGATACAATTAATGACACTCAACTAGAAATTGAAATAGTACAATCGTCCAATAGGTCGAAATAACTCAAAGAAAGAATGTTTGTGGAAGAAGAATATTTTGCAACTTTCGCTCAAGCAGAAGGGTTAATAAATATTCAAAAGCTTGCTGAGCCAATACCAAATACATCTTTCAACTCAAACAAGTTGCCATTACTAACTAACATGGAATCAGGTGTACAGTTACCAGGCAAGAAATTTCTGGAATCCCATGGTAATTATGACAAATGGGCTACATTTAGAGAAACTTATTTTTAATACATAACTCAAGTTTAAGTAACATTCAAAAGTATAATTTATGCAAGCGTCGTTGAAGGTGAGGCTGCGTCGGTGATTGATTCACTGGCAATTAATGACAGCGATTACTCAGTTGTTTGAGACTTGCTACAATCGCGATATGATAACAAAAGGCTTACCATAGAAACCCATGTGAGGCATTCATTTGATTTACACAAAATTGTTGAAGAATCAGCCACCACATTATGCTCTGTTATTTTTATAACATTACAGGTTTTCCAAAAATGTGGGTGAGCCTGTAGAATCTTGGAGCACTATTTCAATACAAATGTTACTTTGGAAATTAGATGTATCTGGAGAGTAATGATCAGGTGGCGTTAGATATAGATCACTTTATATGGAATTCCTAACTGACAGATGTCAGTTGCTGGAAGTTATAACTTCACGTAAAATAACCGGTAAAACTTATACCGTGATTTCAAGAACAAATAAGTTTGAGTGTACATTATGCAAACTGGATTATAGTATTCAAAGTTGCAAGGGTTTTCTGAGAATGTAACAGACTAGGAGAAATAAGAAAGACAGAAGCTTGAACCTATTGTTTGCGTTTTGAAAACGGCAATAGGGATTGTTATTCCGGTAGTTGTAGCATATGTCGGAAAACATCATACTTTATCACATTCGGGCCCACGAGATAATTCATAAAATGCAGCATTGTCTGTCTCTACAAAAGCACTCAGCTGATACTCAAGTACATGTCTCATTGACAGGAAGGAATACGGTTACAGCTTGTACAACTATTGCAAGGGCTCCTAGTTATGAACGTACAACAGTAACGATTACTCATTGACAGATTGATATGTTTGTTATTCTCTCTACTGCACTTGAATCTCAGAGTGAACCTTCACCGGATGAAGGAACACAATCTGATTTCATAATCAAGAGCTCAAGGTGTGAACTATTAATAGTAAGGTTTTACAAATAGCTAGGGCACAAATTAAATCTCTTGAGTCTGATACTTCAATCGATTTACAATTTTTTGTAATTGATAAGTTAACGGGAAATGTGCCACCACTTATTTTTGATATATCTATCCTAGATCTACCTGGTGGTTTGAAACGTGAAGATCCAAATTTCGATATAGCTTCAGATGTCGATTTATTGCTTGGGGATAGTATATTCTATGTTCTATCATTAGTAGGTCAAATTGAGGTCCCAAAAACTAATATTGCAAAATACTGAATTGCTGGCCCAATGGCCAATTGTAATATAAAAGGTTAGGATTTTTCACGTAAGTTTGCACGGATGGGTTTATAGAATCATTTTGGCGATTGGGGGGATGTGACTTCAACTGAACTATTTATACCACTGAAGAAGCAGATTGCGAGCAACGTTTTCAGAATACTTCCCAGCTCAGTTTCATTAGCAGACATTTGGTGAGGATATTCTTCTGAGACAACCTAGATATATGAGGAGAATCATCAAATTTGGCCATTAGTAGGTTTCGGAATTTAGAAACAAAATTTGAGAGAATTGAGACTTTGTATGATAAGTATAGTAGTTTTATGTTAGAATACTCAGTTCTAGGGCATAATCAACAGACCAGTTGAAATAAATGATCACTGTTATTTGCCTCAGCATTGTGTAATGAGGGAGTCCTTTGAAACTACAAGACTATGAGTTGTTTTTGATTTCATTGTTTTAAGACGAGCACAAATGATTTATCGAATGATATGCTCAAGGCTGATCCGAACATTCAACAAGATATTTTTTTCATAAGTTCTCGTTTCCGCATTCATATTATTGAGTTTACTGCGAATGTAGCGAACATGTATCGATGTGTGGATATGCATGTGCAGGATCGTTTAGCGTTTCAAATCAACAGAGGGCTTAGGTCTTACATACGGAACATTTCCGCCATCTTCGATTGCAAAAAGAATTCTGAAGCATTAGAAAATGAGATACAGTTTCATATTGCTAACCAAATCACCAGTGGCGGCTCGTGAGTTATGAATAAGAGTGTGCAAAGGGAAAAACGTACATATTTATTGTACATAAAATTCATTCTTCCATTTTTCATGTCATAGATTGCTGAAAGTTCTCTTTTTTTATACTGTTCAACATATGATAAGATTTCGCAGTCTATGAGTTTCAGAATTTTGAGAACCAAATAATTTTGCTACACTTAAGTGATCCCTAAAATCAAATGTGTCGCTAATTTGGCTCAAAACAGTCTAGCATACTTCCTTTGCAATAACAGTTCTGTTATCTCCGACTGTCATTCTTTGTCTTTTCCTAGAAGATTCTCCATTATCGCGTTCTCGATTGTCATTGTCAGTAGAATTTTTAATTCGAATAATTTGCTGTTGGAATTGTTCGATTGCCTTTTGCAGTTGAGCACTGTCAATCCTGCGCATTTGAGTGTGATTGAATAATATTTCAACATGTGGCATGATGGAATGGAATATTTTCAAGTAGTAGAGATATTCCAGGCAATTCAAATGTTTCAATAAACCACTTGCTTCACTAATAGTAACTGAATCCATCCTTCCTTCGTCAATAATTGAGTCTGAACATTCTTTGAAAGAATTCTGTTGTTCAAATAATGTGTACATAGTTCGACTTTAGGCAATCCAGCGTGTGAGAACAGCGCATTTACCTACGTGAAAATGACTGCAAATTTGCAAAGAAAACTTATTCTTCTTCATTGCACTGTACCACTCGTTCGATAACTGAATTAAATTGATGCGCGTAATGGTGAGTATAATGTGAATGTGCAACTATCTTTCGATAATGTCTTTTTTTTTTCTAATTATATGGCTTTGGTCGTAACCTTTAGCCAACAGCCTCTGTCACCTACAGCAAGAGTACAATATCAATAATTAATTGGAATAAAAAAATTCAGAATAAAATAAGGGTGCCATTGCCAGCGTCAAAAACTTAATTGTTACAAATCATCCACCTAAAAAAAAACTCAAGGGATTATAGACAGGGATACTTTTCACGTTGAGGGGTCTCTCATAACGACCATGGGTAATGTCAAGGTTTTTAACATAGGTTGAGAGGGAGGTTACACAAATACTAAATATCTAACCTAGCAGAAACAAGAAATTCATACAGCAGTTGGTATATGCTTATTTCTTGAGTGTTTAGCAAGTATTTTATATTTAACGGGTAATTTAAGTTGTACGGCCTCAACTGTTTTCAAATGGTGAAGCGGACAATTAGAAAACAAATAATTAGGGTCACCTACTTCGCCACATTCACACAGATTTGTGAGAAGTATCTTAGTATAATTTAGATGTGCAGGAAAGCGACCATGATTAAATTTCAATCTGACGATAGTGGTGTATATTTTTCTTGGCAATTGTAACGTTTTGTGATACCATGATTTTCTTTGAATTTCTGGATGAACCAAAAAATAGTTTGTAGGTTTTCGCAGACTTTGCTGTTTGTAAAGTGATATCCATGTTCTCCGAATCTCTGATTTGTAGTTGCAGATGGAAGCACTGTATGGTGTGACTTTATGTAGACAGTTTTCAGAATTGGTGGCTTTCTTCGCGTACAGATCAACTTTTTCATTTCCCTTTATTCCACAATGCGCTTTAACCCAAACAAAAATAATACTATAATTTTGTTCCAGTAATTCCATGTATTTCCGGACTATCATTAGAATAAGGGGCGAACTTTTACGGTTAACGTTTTTTATTGATTTCAATACGCTTTTACTATCTGATAAAATAATCGCTTCTTTACCTACACAACGCTGACAATAGTTCAAAGCTTGTAATAGCGCCATAGCCTCAGCAGTGATTATGGAAGGATATCTATATATTCGAAAATATATTGTATGATTATCATCGGGAATATAAATAGCGAGACCCACTGATTCAGGCATTTTTGAGCCATCTGTGTAGATTTTTTTCAAATTTTCGTAATGTTCCAATTCTTGGAGTAATATTTTATGGTTCAAGCTGTCTATCTCAGAATAGCTAGGTAGAATGACAGGGATATCTAGCAATATTTGCTTGTAGGGTCCGCAAAAATAATTATAGCAGGTGTTATTGAATAAAAATTGTGTTATGTCACCCATTGATTCAACAGCTAGTGCACAAGGAGGAGAATTTTGGTTTTTCCAATATAAACTTATCAGGTTATCCGTACATAAATTTGTTATTCTTATACTCAGTTCTTCATCAAATGATTTAATAACGAATTCATAAGCAAGGAACTGTCTACGTAAAGTTGATGGTAATTCATTGCACTCAGCATGTAAGGCACAAATTGGGGTGGAAATCATGGCTCCACAACATATACGTAGGGCCTTATTTTGTACACATTCCAATCTTTTCAGCATGGCATTGTTGCAAGATCCATAAAAAATACAGCCATAGTCGATAATAGAACGTACAGTGGTCCGATATAATAATAGAGCTGTACTTATATCTGCTCCCCAAGACAATTTTGTGACTAATCGTGAGATATTGAGTGCCTTTTCACATCTGGAAATTAAGTATTTAATATGTGGAGTCCATAACATCTTGGTGTCCAAAATGAAACCGAGATTTTTAACTTCCTTGCAAAAACCGAATGTCTTGATTGGCCAATTTAAGACTGTTGTACGCTGGAATTCTGTGCCTCGTGAAAATGGTTACACAGGTCTTAGTAGCGGATGAGTTAAATTGTTTTTTGTTAGCCCAGGCTAAAATAATTTTCATACAGATAAGAGACGCATGACAGTTTTCAAAGCTCCTTTCAATGCAGTAAGCAACAATATCATAGGCGTATTGAACAAATATAAATCTACCAAATGTGGCCAAATCGTTAGTATAAATATTAAATAGAATAGGGCTGAGGACGGAGCCCTGTGGTATGCCAGTTGAAACATATCTGGGACCTAATTTGGATCCGACGTTCGTTTTTATTCTATTTCTGTACAAATTTACTATGTTTCTAGCAATTTGAGGTGGTATTTGAATATTAGGCAATTTAGATTCAAGAATAATCACATTAACAGAATCATAAGCTTGTTCGATGTCAAAAAATAGAGCTCCAAGATAATCATTGGGAGAAAGTGTCTTTTGTATGTCTGGTATTAGCTGTCCTGCGGCGCATGAATTGTACCTTTTCCGCATCGGTAACCATATTGATACATGGAATAATACTTATGGTGTTCTAACCACCATTCCAAACGTAATTTGATTAGTCTTTCAAGTGTTTTTAATACTTGGTCACGTTATCGTTGTGCTTGGGAAAAGGTACGATTTTAATAATTTTGAGCTCTTGCACATCATTGCCAAAAAGGAATATTTTATTGAATATTTCAAGAAGAAAATATTCACCTATTTCAGGTAATTTCTTGATAATAGGATATACTACATGGTCGTAGCCAGGTGATGTGTTGGTATTACTTTTTAATACGGATCTCAATTCTGCCAAGGAAAATGGTTGCAAGAAATGGTGATTATTTGGAAAACTATCATTAGGTACGCTAGATGAAATAGGCAGCTCTGCAGTATCTGGTGTAAGACTTGTTGGAATGTCCATAGCGTCTGAATTGATCATCTTTGAGGTGCTTTTGTTAGATATAATACCCTTCATTTTCTTCACCTGTTTCCAGATTGAACTCGTAGGTGTGCTTTTATTCAATTTGCTACAATAACATTTCCAACTTGCACGTGCTTTGGATTTAAGAAACTTTTTGGTTGTGGCAAAAATTTTTGGCACTCTATGTAGTTATCTGTAGACGATTTTGAATTGCTGCTGTACATTCGTGATCCCACCACGCTGGTAAGGGTTTACGTTTTGGAATAAAAGGGACATTTTTCTTGAAAACTTCTTCACCTACTTCATTCATACCATTCATAAAACTTTGATATAACTCATCTGCGTTAGCTTCATCATTATCAATAGTAACATTTTTGAAATAGATATCTAATTTGAATTTGTACATATGCCAGTCAGTTTCATTGAAATTCCATTGAAAAGGGGGATGTTGAGATTTAGAATTAGTTCATTCTACTGTATGTTATGCAACACGTATGTCTTAAGGGTCACCTGGTCAGTGCTGCGCATGCCGGGTTCGACTGGGAGGAAGCGTCGTTACCAGAAATAAAAATGCATGTATGAAATATGAATCCTCGACTACGGTCATGTTCATGCTTATGTTATTTTAACCAGTGTGTATAAGTTGTTTAAATACAGTCCACTATTTTAAAACGGGTGTTTTAATAACCATATCAAACCCCGATACAACAGGGGATAAACGGTTTTTGTTTCTCGATGGTCAAAGTTTATTAGTATTGGATAGTGATTTGATCCAAGACTATCTGGCAATACTTCCCAATTGATATTTGGTACTAAATTCGGTGTACAAATAGTTAGATCAATGACAGATTTATTATTAGTTGTGGTTGGACTACCATCATTTAATATCACCAAATCGTTATTTTCTATCGCGTTCATAATTGCATCACCTTGGCTATCATTCTTAGAACTGCCCCATGAATGTTATTCCAAGTTGTAGAGTTGGTGTCATTGTCTTGCGTACGATGAATGAATAGGATGTCTAGAGACATTCTTGTTTCAATAGTAACACCCACAATCATTATGCCACCATAATCCAAATCGTCAAACGTTTTCACTGAATACAATAAATGATTAGCTATTATGATAGCAACCCCAGCTTCACCATCAAATATATCTACCCTCACAATATTGTATCGATTAATATTAAAATTTTGATTTGGTCTTAACCAAGTTTCAGACATTAAGACAATATCGACCCGTTTTTCGCTCAAGCAATTGAGCAAACTGTATTTATTCGATTGTATAGAACGTGCATTCCACTGTAAAATTGATAGTGAATCCTTGCTGTCCATTATTTATGTATGAAGTTAGTTCGAATTCAAAAGTATCCAGCAAGTCAATTACTTTTATTGTCTAAATTACTGAATAAACTTTCTGTTAATATAGATGATAAGCTATGCTTAATAGTAGTCTCGTTGATGTGTACTAAATTTTCCTGATTTGGTATACTACTCACAAGTACTTTTATAAAAGATGTTAAATTTTCGACTGTTTTAAATATTACATTCTCACTTGTGATTGTATCTGTATATTTGAAATTTTGTAATATTGGTGCTAAAGGTAAATTACTGACGTTGAATTCTCTACGTGGACTAGTAGTAGGTGGAGGAGATAGCAATTTCCTTTTCCTACTCTGATCATTTCTGTGCTCACTATATTGAGATGTTGAAGGTTGTGTAGGCTTAAGGTTCTTATGGGTATTTCTTAAATTGAGTGAAGGAAATTGAGAATCATAATTATAGTCATCATTAGAATCTTCTAATACTTGAAACTTGTTTGTGGTGGCCATTTTAGCATATGAAGGGTTATTAATTATTTTTTCTGCGTCCTTAAATGACAAATTACTTTAAACCATTGCTTCTTTAATTTTTTTTTGTGTAGCATATCTAGGACAATCTCTAGAGATTGCATTGTGAGTGGTTGACTGACAATGGCAACATAGAGGACTAATTTTATCATACTCTCCTTCGTGTAAATCACCGCAAGTTTTACATCTAGTCTCTTTACTATTACATCGCATTGCTACGTGACCAAAACGCAGACATTTGAAACATTGGAGTACATTAGGTATGAATGGCTCAACAGGACATCTGACACTATTGATAAAAATGTGTGTTGGTAACTTATTGCCGAAAAATTTTAGAATTACTGTTTGCCTCGGAACTAAAGTTGCGGTATTGTCAACAGTTACTTTGCGCAAAACACCTTTACAGTGTTTGATTGGACATTTACTTTCAATTTTTTGTTTCAAATAATCCTCCGAGAAAGCCGTGTCAACAAATCTAATAACGCCTTTATTTTCGGTTAAATGTTTGGGAACATATACAATGAAGCCTTTTGATTTTAAAATGAGATTCACTGTTAATTTATTGATGTCTTTTATTGAGTTCATCTTTACCTTTCTCCTATTTTTTCCTACCGCACTGACTTCTTTAACATCATGTTTTGAGCCTAATTCATGATGTATGAAATGTCCTATTGACATCGGGTGGAGTTTTCCGACATTTTTATTCTCATGCTCAATGTAAGCATAAAATGGACCTTCATATAATTGAATAAAATCCGTATTATACTTATTCATTACTAATTAGTTTTTTATAATAATTCATTGATTGAGTGTTTGATGTATTGTTGATATCTGGAGTCGACGTATGATCGGATTCTTTTTCATTTGAAGAACAGTGGTTTTTGTCTACTTTATCAGATAATATATCATCTGACATACCTTCATCGTGCATTATGTCGATATTAGAAATATTTTTACTTACTGTAGTTTTACTACAAGATTTCTTAAAATCGGGAATAAATCCCGGTTCCCCATATTGTCCACTATCCATCTCATATTAGTTTTATATTAGGAATACCAGGAATTATATAGAAATGAATATATGGAACGATTTTACCAATCTGTATATCAAAAGAATTGATAAACGATATGATTAAACGACACACGACCGTCACCATGCAGAGATATCGTACGAAAGGGATAATGTCTTGGACACCATCATTTATTTTACCATTCGTCACAGACGACCCATCGTAACTTTGAGGGAACAGTTTATTGTTATCAGACCCAGAAGGGGAATTCAAAATAGTTTGCAATTCATTCAGCAATGTTTTTGCTAATACGTCAGCATTATGTTCACACGGCCTAAAAGAAGACCATAAGCGTTCAAAAAATTTTTCGTTAAACAAGTATCGAAAAATAACAATCATTTGCTGATGATAAGAGGTGTCTGTAGTTTCATCGGCCTTCGAAGCAACGAGATTTGCAGATTTAATTTCTATAAATATTTTCTGCTTGTAGATTTACTTGGTGAACTATTAAATTCTCTAAAACATTTCCCGATAAAGATGAAATAATACAGGAATGTGATACACTTAAAAGTCTCAGTTTACCTTCAATAACCAATATCCCATAATTATTCCATTCAAGCACTGTTATACTGGTCATTCAATACGACAAGAGCATGTGAAAGAATTTCATACTGAACCCAGAGCTGTTCTTTCAAGTACTCGAACTCTATATTGACCTCTGATGAGTGACAGGCAATAGGTTAGACCTGTATTATGAAAAACCGTTATCTGCTTTTGAGCTGAACCATTGGAAGTAAATCGAAGGATAAATGATTCACCCGCGCCTGGAGTCGCATCATCCAGACCTTTGACAACTTGTGGCATTGTAGCGTAAGTATATATTTATATTTGTTTCGCATCTAAAGCTATGTATTTGACAATGGTAAGCGAGCCTTCTACTAACGAGCTTTTGAATTCTTTCAAACGATTAGTTGCACGGAGAGGTTTATGTACAAAAATATTTTCGGATAACGGAACTAATTTTGTGGGCGCGGAGCAGGTACTTTCCGAGATGGTTAATATTGTTGAGGGACCTCGTGCTCGTGAGTTTTTACTGGAAAATTTAATTCGGTTACATTCCTCATCACTTACAAATTCAGGCAACATATTGTAGATTACAGATCCTGCGTAATAAGGTGTTCTCTTAGTAGATAAATGAGTGATTAGTGGTAATGCCAAGTTATCTCTTTATCTTGTTCAATATACATGATTATCACCTATTCTTGTTATTGTCACATTTTGTATGTATTAGTGATAGTGATTTCAGTATATTATTATTGTATATAAGGTGGATGGAGAACGTCGTGTTTCTTGAATAAATATTTGCATCTTTAGTTGAAAAGCTACCTGATTATTTTCTTCTGCATCTTGAACGTTATTGCTGGCCTAGACCGATGAAGATGTATTCTCCAGACTGAAAATGGAATGGGTATTCTGGACGGCCTCCGAAAACATTTGAATATACGAGCGAGTTTGCAAAGTTTTAAAAATGGTTTAGAACTGAAGCCTCTATTTTTTATTTTCCAATGGGTCAAACTTTCATTGATAAAACTTGTTGATGACCAGCCGTGTTTGAAAACAGACATAATGTTAGAGGACCATTCATGAACTTATGGTTCATTCAATCAAACTCACCCCGAAAAATACCAGAAGAAGATGAAGATTTACGTACCATGGAAGTAATAGGTAATGTAATGATTAATCCACAAATATCTACTGAAGCAATTATGAATATTTTACAGTCTTCTGTTGTTCGTATCTTGAAAGAAAAACAAATTTAAACCCTACAAATATCGTTAAATGTAATCCTTCCATCCCGAGAGGCAATGTGAAATGGATTGATTATTGCAATTGATATTTGCAGCAGCTACAAACGGATGCAAATTTTTTGCAGGACATAATATGGACTGATGAAGCTGTAGTGTAGTGCTGGCATTTTTACTCGTAGATTTTAGAGCAACATTAATCATCATCGATCCATAGGAAATCGCGTTCAACAGGGGCATTGTGGTTTCAATGTTTGGTGTGCACTGTTGGGATACAAAGTTTCAGCTTACCAAATATTTATGACTAATTAGAACGCTAAAAGATATTTAGAGATAGTTCAAAACCAATTTGACGATGCACTAAGTGATATGGCGCTGAGTAAATTAATACGTGTCTACTTTCAACAGGATACATCACCCGCTCATAATGCACGAACAGTCTCAACTTATCTCAACAATAAATTTCGGAAAAAGTGGATAGGTAACATGGATCTGTCGCATGGCCACCGAGACCCTCAGCGCTGTCACTCTTTTCTGTGAGGTCATATCGAAGACGAAATTTATTCAAATGTAAGCAGGAATATTGACATATTAATGCAAAATTTTGGAAATGCCTTCAAGGAATTTCAAATGTGCATATATTGAATGCTATGAGAGGTTTGCAAAAACGTTGAGAACATTGCATATAACAAAACGGGAATCAGTTTGAACATTACCGTTTTTTGTAAGTCATGTTGTTTGGGCGTTCGTTTTGCTAGATTTTGTAGATGTTTATAGTTTTAAAATGCTTATCTAATTGAATAATTTTTAATTTTCAAAATACTCAACAAATAGTTATCCTGTCATTTTCTTTCCTATTCTATCTAGAATATTACTTGACAATAATACAGAAAAATTATTAATTTGCAAAAATCGAAAATAATTAGAAATAAATCGTATCATATATCATCTAGAATACTTCCTCAGATGGTTAATGGAAAATTCTTGACTTCCGGATGGAGTTCGCATCATAATAGAACGACTCGAGGCCGACGTTCCGCCAACCATTACAGGTGACATTAGTCTGTCCTGAAGATGACACCTGTAATGGTTGGCGAAATATCGATATCAAGTCGAGCTATTGTGACGCCAAATCCATCCGGAAGCCAAGAATTTTCATATTATATATTAACGAAATCAACAAAAAATCCTCTTTTCAACGAAACCACAGTCTACCATGGTTTCTATTCAAAAAAATACAAGTTTGTGTCATAGCTTGAGAATGGAAAGCGCTAAAAAAATTCTGCCTACGCCAATGGATTACACCTGAAAAGTGGCCATATAATGTTTCACTTACAGTTTAGTGATCTTGTTAAATATATCCAGAATAGTAATCATTATTTACAAGATTAAGAGAAAGACTGCTTGTTCTTGTGTATTCTATATTCGATTTCAACAGGTGTACTATATCAATACCCAAACAAATTTGTGTAGTACATTCTTTATCGATTATTAGGAAATTGTGAATTACGTATTCAAAGTGGTAAAATACGTACATAAAATGTTTTTCGGTAAGTGGGTTGTACCAACGTTGTAACGGATTAGGATATGTCATTCAATTTCATATTGCCGCTTAAATTGATTCGGGTTAGTACGATTACTCTAATGGTTCAGGATGCTATGAAGAATGTAAATATACGGCAATGCTCATTTATGAAAATTACAAAGTATATTTCCAAAAATAGGATCGAACACCCGCTATATTCACCAATGTAAACATATATCTTTTATGTAGCAGGGTTCAGGCGAGAATGTGCTATGGTTCATATAAATATACTGTATGTTTTTGAAAACCACACCCGCCTATAGCTTTTTCCCTATGACATATTTTAAATTCTAATAAGGCAAGTGTGACCACTTATGTTATCCTTTGCATTATAGTTGTGAAACTGCTTTTACTTCAGAAAGTAACCGGAAGTAACATCAAGTTCTGATTTTCAAATGAAAAATGTGTATATTTTTGATATCAGAATGGAGATTTTTTTAATCAAACAACGGTGTTTAAAATCTCTCTATGATGAGAAATGGCGATTTTATGGCGGATTGAATGTTTGGAGAACCATTATTGTCAAAGGTGGCTGCGACTACAAAACCAAATCTGAAGTTTGAAGTTCATTAACGTAAATAGCGTAGTCAGTTGATATCGTTAACATTACTTGCATTCACAATTTATTATCTAATAATGGAAAATGTGCATTTGACCGATATGCTTGGACTGTATCTCAAAAGTAACAGAAATAGTACAAAGCACGTCGAAGGTTGCCGCATGCTATCCCAGCAGGGAAACCTTATCAAGATGGAAGTTCATAAAGGGTTTCAAGAGGTTTGAGATGAATGGATCAGCTATTAAACATGTCAATGAAATTTTGGAATCTGAATTTAATGTTTTTCTAGGTGTGGAAGAAGATTTCGATCAATGTCTGCATGAAAGAGCACAAAATGTAAACCTATCCGCTACTACAGCTTGCAAGATAATGGAAAAACATAAAATTGAATCCTACAAAATAACTTGCAGCAGCATTTACATGATAATGATTCTGAACGTTGACTGAACAGTTGTCATATTTTTTTGGAAAGGCAGTTACAAGATCCCGAATTCAAAAATTGATATTGTATTCGGATGAATGTAACTTCGTAAGTAATTGCCTATCCAATAGAAACCTCCATTACCATTGGTCAAGAAATAATCCACATATCATAAGCGACCGAAACTTCCAGGATAGGCTCAAAACCAATGTCTGGTGTAGAGTTTTGAAGGACCGAATCATCGGACCTGTCTTTTTGGACGAAAATTTCACCGCTCATTCATATAATCGACTATTACGAGAAGATCTTGAACTTTTTTTGGAAGAATGAAAACGAAACTTGTGTTTCGCTGTTATCGTTGTAGTAAAAAGGGTCACAAAGCTGTTGACGGAGTTGTCGGAGCTCAGAAGAGCAAAATAATGAGAATGAAAACGCGAAAGTAGTTGATGATTCAGCCTTCATAGTAACTGAAATCACTGAATCATGCAATCTTGGGATTGTCGAAAATGACAAATTATGGTGTCTTGATAGTGGTACCACGAGTCACTTATGCAATGATGATAAACGTTTTGAAAATTTGATAGCCTCAAATAATAGTTGTGTGAATCTTGCTGATCACACATCGACAAAAATTATTGCAAGTGGGGTTATTCAATTTATAGCGAACAATGGTGATTCAACTCAGAATATTCGGTTAAATAATGCCTTACACGTTCCAGAATTGAGAAGAAATTTGATATCAGTATCCAAAATTACTGACGGAGGAAATAGGGTTATTTTTGATGAAAATAAAGCGATTATCACGAATAGAGATCGTGGAATTGTAATGTCCGCTAAGAGAATTGGGAATCTCTATTTTATAGAAGAAGTGTCCAAAGTAGAAACAGTTCATAAAATAGAAAATTCTAAGAAATCCAACATACAAATATGGCACGAACGTTTAGGACGTTTAAATGAAAAAGATATGAAGAAAATGTTGACAGAAAAGATGGTTCATGAACTAAATTTTGATAAGCGGGATTCGTTACTTGCATGTGATATATGTTTACAAGGAGAATTGACAAGTACTCCATTCCCAAAAATTTCCGAAAGAGAGACGAATATATTAGACATTGTTCACACTGATGTATGTGAACCTATGCGTACTGAATCCAGAGGTAGAGCTAAATATTTTGTCACCTTTATAGATAATTGTTCCAAATGGTGTGAAATTAATTTCATAAGGAACAAGAGTGATGTTTCAGAATGCTTCAAAAAATATAAAGCTTATGCTGAAAAACACACTGGTAAGAAAATAAAAAATCCCAATCAGACAATGGTGGGGAGTTCTGCAGTGGAGAATTCAATGAATTTTTAGCTAATGAGGGTATAAGACGAAGATTTGCTGCACCACATACGCCACAACAGAATGGTGTTGCAGAGAGGAAAAATTTGACTCTGGTAGAAATGGCAAGATGTTTGATTCTTGAGTCTGGGCTTGGAAAATCATTTTGGGCAGAGGCAGTGGCAACAGCTAATTACACTCGAAATATTTGTATCAGTTCTTCTATCAATAATTGTACACCATTTAAACTCTGGCACAAGAAAACACCACATGTTGAGCACATGAGATCATTCGGAGAAATAGGGTACATGTTGAATAAAGAACCAACTGAAGGAAAATTTGATCCCAGAGGAATTAAATGTATTTACGTGGGATATGACCAAGCCACGAAGGGATATCGGGTATGGGTTACTTCAGAACAAAGGTGATAGTTTCGAGAGATGTGAAATTTTTTGACGAATTTGACTAATGTAACTTACCAAAAATTGAAGATAACGATATTAATAATAAAAACATAGAAAGTGTGAACAAGGACACAACGTATACAGATTTTCAATTTCCAAATGAAGACGAAATTATCCATGAAGATCCAGAAAGCAGGAGTCAGATGACCAGGAGTCAATAGATCCAGAAAAGCAGGAGTCAGATGAGCAGGAATCAATAACAATAGCATCAGGTCAACCTAAGATAATTCGAATAGAGAAAAGAGGAAGACCGAGAAAAGAATATTCCACCTCAGTAACTCGAGAACCAATATACCTTACAGAATCCGACACACAATTGGCAAGTGAAAGTTCTAATGGAAATAGTGAGGTTAACTTGTGTATAGATTACGCAGGTGATTGTGAGATTAGTTTATCTCAGGCATTAATCAGTCCCGAACACGGAGAATGGATGGAAGCAATTTTATCAGAAATTGAGAGTCTTCTTAGGCATGATACCTGGATCATTGTACCAAGACCTAGCGACAGAAATATTATAGGAAGTAAGATGATTTTGCGTAATAAATTAGATGTGAAAGGAGAGGTTGAAAGAAGAGAAGCTCGTTTCGTTGCCAGGGGTTTTTCTCAGCGATATGGTTTAGATTATCATGACACATTTGCCCCAGTTGCTCGTATGAGCTCTGTCCGAATTTTATTAGCCCTGGCTGTAAATAAAAATATGAAAATCCATCAGTTCGACATAACAACAGCTTATTTGAATCGGATTATGGAAGAAGAGTGTTATCTAGAGAAGCCAGATAAATTAGAAGAATTTTTAGAGGAAATAATTCGCCGGAAGCATCCAGGAGACCCAATAATTGAGAAAGCCGAGAAGATGCTTCTAGATTTGGAGACAAATGATACAGTTTGGAGATTGGTCAAACCTATCTACGGATTGAAACAAGCAGGTCGACAATGATATAAGAAATTACATGAAAAACTGGCAGCTCTGGAATTTACCTCATTAAATTCTGATCCTTGTGTTTATTTACGAAAAATGGATGATAGAAATGTTTTCATTTTAGTCTATGTTGATGATATAGCTGCTGTTTATGAAAATATTGAAGATTTGAACTTTATCCGAGAAGGGCTAGGAAGAAATTTTCAACTCAAAGATTTGGGTCAGATAAATTATATTTTAGGTATCGAAGTAAAAGTTGCTGATAAAACTATCACAATGACACAAACAGCATACATTCGTGAAATACTGAAACGGTTTGGAATGAACGATTCAAAACCAATAGCTACCCCAATGGAACCTGGAAACAAATTATTGAATGGTGCTCAAGAAATCGAAGACATAAAACGACCCTACAGAAAATTAATTGAAGATCTCAATTATTTAGCCGTTGCTACCAGGCCTGATATTGCCTATTCTGTATGTTGTCTGAGTCAATTCAATTCTAACCATAACGAGCAACATTGGAAAGTAGCAAAGCGTGTTTTAAGATATCTGAAAGGCACAGAAAATTATGGAATAATTTATGAAGCTAATGAAGAACCATTGAAAGGTTATGTAGACGCAGACTGGGCTGTATGTCCAATTGACCGAAAATCGTATACAGGTTATGCATTTTGTATGAGTAGTGCAGCTATTGTTTGGGAAGCAAAGAAACAGAAAACCAATGCACTTTCTACAGTGGAGTTTGAATATATGGGATTAACAGAAGCAGCGGAAGGAGCTTTATATCTACAAAAATTTCTTGATGAACTGGGTGAATGTAATTCAGATACTATTGTAATTGGAAATGATGATCAAGGGGCTCAATTTTTGGCCAACGAACCAATTACGAATAGCCGGACTAAGAACATTGCACTGAGACACCATCAGAAAAGCGGATCAACTTGTAACTATTGATTATATTCCATCAACCGAAATGCCAGCAGATAAACTTACCAAGGGTTTATCAAAGAATAAACATTATAAATGCATGGGTCTTTCTGGTGTTCAACTAGTTACATAATTCAATTTATTACATGACTTATTCATTCGAGGGGAGGTGTTCGATTATGTTACTCTTTCAAAGTCCTGTATCTTTAGTTATTCGAATCTACTACTACATAAACGTTGTCACAGAAATCTCGTTGTCAGTAACTGATATATTTTTGTGATTATGTTTCACTCTTCATTAAACAATTTTATTGTGAACATCTCCTGTGTTATCTGATTATTATAATCTATCAATTCTAATAATTTGAACGTTCGTTTTGAAGAACGGATGGGTACTTACAGACCAATTATATATCCTGCTAGATCACCGGATATGAAACCCTGGAATTTTTTGAGCCTATTTGGAAGATAATGTTGTTATTACTCCTTCAGAGAACTTGAAATACTTAAAGGACCGAATCCAGAACAAAATCGCTCACATTTCAAGAGAAATAACTCAAAGTGACCAATACAGTGAATAAAAGATACGCAGCCTGCATTGAAGAAAAACGGTGCTCAATTTAGCCATATTTATGAAATTCTAAGCAAAAATCATATTAATCCTATCTTGGATAGTAGACTTCCGCGGACAGCTAATCTTGAAAAATCTTGTCTTCCGGATGGATTCCGCGTCACAATAGCTCGACTTGATGCCGACGTTTCGCCAACCATTACAAGTGGCATCTTCAGGGCAGGCTTGTGACGCGGAATCCATCCGGAAGACAAGATTTTTCAACATATTAATCCTTGTTGTTACATAATTCTAATAATAATAAGTACCTACTTAATTGTTTAATTTCATATTGGGCGTTCTACTGATGGTTACCTAATAAAGAATAGGTACTCATAGTATTCGCTCCTATGCTATCTTCTTTATACAGAAAAATGAAGTACTAACCCTTTTTCCACATAAACTCACATCAAATGACCGATTTTCATTCCTGGTCTCTGCCATCTGTGGTGTTAATTTCAATTTGGCAATCAGAATTCCCCAACATTCAACTTCTAAAAACATCGTTCTTTGAATGAAAAAAATCTCTATCCGGATGAAAAAAAAATAAGCATTTCATTTGAAAATCAAAAGTTGATGTCACTTCCGATTACTTCCAGAGTGAGAGCGGATTCATCACTAATGCAAAGAATAGCATAAATGGTCACAAATGACTTATCAAAATCTCAAATATATACATGTCATAGGAAAAAAGTTATAGGCTGGCGCGGTTTCGAAAAACACACGGTATATATATAATAATAATAATAAAGGTAATAATTGAATCATGGGTGTGTTTCGAACTCACATAGCTGAATCTAGTCTGAATTATGAAGATTTACATAATCTAAAGTAGGAAATTAAAGATCAATAAACATAAAGCATTTTATGTCGTCAAAGTCTTATTTTTGTCAGTATATAAACCTCTGAAATGATAGAGATCAATGATAAACACACATCTTAAGTTCAATCATTCCTGAATTGAGGAGTGTAGGTATGGGTGTTACTATCGTGGTCAATTATCCTTACAGTACCCATACAATGATGGTCCTGGTTCTTGTATTTCAATAGAGTTGAACTGAGTGAGAAATGTTCTAGGTAAGTATTAACAAGTTTTTTTTGAGTTTCTATGCCTAATGATCCACATCACCGTTTGAGTTTATTGAGAGATATAGATTAAAATAGTTAAATTATTTAGATAACTATGACTATCTAACGTATGTGGGAGTATGAGTAAAATATTTGATACAATGAAACATCAATGTGGCATATGGATTTATTTTTGGGAAGTTTGAAGAGGAATAAAAATCGCTTTTTACGTTATTGACGAGCATTAACAAATGAATTTAAAAGAAAGATTCACTCTTTTAAGTACAATCTTATTTGAACAATTTTCCATCACTAGTTCTACAAAGCATGTAATTGGGCTTATTGGGAAATAATGCAACTATACATGGACCACTTATCCATGACCACATTAATCATAAATGTTTATACATCAAAAGTGATCAAATCAACAAATTCTATAGAATAGTTGCAATCCTCGCATTAATTTCCAATAACTATGTGAATAATCATGATCGAAAAACGCGGTTTTGTAGAATCATATAGGTTTTCTTGGCGTCTTGAGCCAATAACAAATTAGTTCATGATTCGTTTTAGCCTCAATGAAAACAGCTCCGAAATTATTTTGCGTATGGATTATGTTTCCTCACATTCGAATATAATGTCAAGTTGGACGAGTAGAATGAACCGCCATAAATTAGTGTTGATCTATGTGTTAGCATTGAAACAGACGGTCAATTATGGGAAACATGCTGACAAGTTATAGATCTCGATTCTTGTATTTAGGCACCACCACAGCGAAATGAAAAGATTATGTATTCTCCGATAGAAACGAAGTTTGCATCCTACCGAAATTGATAATTATCCTAAAATCTAATGTCGGGTTATCTATAATTCATACTCAGATCTTCATTATGGATTCTCAGAGGAAATGAGGTAACGTAGGTAATGACAAATGATTGTTTATAGTATGAGTTAGCAAGGAAGACTAACATATAAGAATCCCAGATGTGTACTATTGACATATTATAATATGGACATACAACTAAAATCAAACGGACATCACGCAAACCTCTCAAATACAGCAAATAATCTAATGAAATTCAGAATAAAACTGATGGTTCTAGTCAAACGTTCCGTGTTGTGAAAATTTGTAGGTTTACTGGGAACTGGAATAATTAAGTAGATGCACAAGTCTGCACAACAAAACATGCCCATGCTTTTCGTGCAAGTCATCTCCTGAGGATTGTCGTAGTAATTATTAAAAGAACCCAGTTTACCGTGATCCGTTATATGGGTCACACAGGGATCAATGTGTCGCTAGCATGAGAGTGCGGCGCCGATATCTGCTGCAGCAAAAACTCTCACGAATCCTGTAGGACGCTACGCGTTACGTATCAGGACTTGCAACGTTAACGTTTCCGCAATTTCCGGACGTATATTGGAACTAACCTGATTTGTCAGTGTGTGCCTACAGCAGCATGCCTCCATTTTGTGTTACTGAATGCGATCGTATTGTGTTTTTGTTGTGTTGCCGTTTGCCAACAACTGCCCTATTCCCGGTTTCCTCATCATAGACACACTGTTCATGCACGTTACGATCAACACCCCGCGACTACGGCTTACTGCACTCCATTTTCACTTCATTTATCCTTTTGCACACGGCGACGTTACGTTGTGTCGGTCCGCACCCGTACTCTCAGGATTGAAAAACGTTCGGCCGCATTCGTTATTATTCGCGCACGAGAATGCGTACATAATCAGCGCATTATGTACGTTGCAACATTAGGGCCAGCGATGATCTCTGCTGGAATTCCAGGATTTAGGGTCCTTCCGGTCGTACTGCAGATAACATGATTCACTACCAACATTCGACAGAGGTAATTGAAAGCAAAGTTTCTTTTGAAAGGAAGCTCAGGATGTCTCGAACATTAACAAGGGATCCTGCTAAACTGACGCACCTGCATCAGCATCTAATCTTCTACACAAGAGACAAAACTTGAAAATATTTATTCCTTCGCCCATCCGTGACTCCCGAAATTGTGTAGTATCAAACTTGAAATGTGATAATGAACACCGATAAATCATGATCGCCATATAATATAGTCAAACTCTGGTAAGATGTAAAGTGTTACTTCAGAAGATTAAATCAAGTGATTTCATCATTTTTGGAAAATAATTCCTTTAAATCTTCTAGGAATACCCTTTTTATCTATATATCAACTTAAATTGATCTTATCGTAGTATTCAAGTGTCTAAATTCTAACCGGGATTATATCCAAAATGTTTGGTGTGTTGAATACGTGCAACAAGCAGGTATACCAATATTACTACCATTTTCAGATGCAATAATATCAGTGGAAAAGGTAATGAATTGTATTAGACTTTTGGCTTCTAATACCCAGCCCCTTTTATGTATGAAAACATTCCAGAAATGATGAGTGTGATAAATATTTGAATTCATGAGCTCAGCCTGGTGAATGGTTATTTTTTCATCAATTTCAGTTTCGCAAAACGTGTTAATCGGTCGCTTCTCGATTGATTTCTCATAGTTATTCTTTATATTAACCCAGAAGTATCTGTATGTATATAGGAACGTTAGTTGAATACAGCCATGTTCAATTCAATACACATTCCTTGATAATAAATAATAATATAAAGTGACGTGGTAAACTGACAATAATATCGGACTGATACTGCAGTATGACAATAGGTAGAATAGGAGAATTTCGAGAGTTTGAAAAAATTGGAAAACGTACATAGCCCTACCAGAACAATAGTTTCTTGTC
Source organism: Endomychus coccineus (assembly GCA_958510875.1). NCBI lineage: Eukaryota > Metazoa > Arthropoda > Insecta > Coleoptera > Endomychidae > Endomychus > Endomychus coccineus. Next base: position 98,537 of record CAUEHT010000026.1, on the reverse strand, counting down.
AATCAAATTTCAGAAGAGTTCAGAGTGCGTACTCTGTTAAGAATGGTATGTGATGAAACGTATGAGCTCATGGTGGACTTGCGTAACTTGCACCTGAAAATTTGGAATAAGATGCACTGGTATCAATAACAGCTAATCTTGTAAGTCCACTTCCCTCAGTCATTGCGGAATGACATAAATTTCGCTTGAGGTGCCAAGAAAGAACCGAATATATCACGCAATATGTCGCAGCATCAAATAATCTGACAAAAACATGTGAGCTTCGAAACCAACTTGAGGAAAATTTGGACGATTAGTTAGTCTCACTATCATGTCTCCATAGCAATAACTTTTTGCCGATAAAATTCTTGCTTATAAAACGGCATATGAACTAGCCAGAAATATAGGAGCCACAAAATGTAATAGAAATGTATTCATCTGTACTCATCAATAATATTAAACGTGGTCGACATACGGTATCTACTTCGTCCATGCAAAATTCGGAAGGTATTTTGCAAACAACACGGGAGAAATATAATTTCAATTCAGCTAACAATGTATTTCAAAGTTAGAATAATGACTGCAAGGTATGCAGGAAAACAAATCATCAATATATTGAAAACTGTTATATCAAAAAAAGCAAGTGTGAAATATCTGACAGACAAAGGTATTCAACATATGTGTGTTGTAGGAAGAAAAATAAAAACAGAGTTCGTAAACTTGGAAACCATTTTATAGATAAAAATGGAGCTAGTTGAGATGACTGATGAGGAATTCAAACTCTATAAAATATTTTCTGAAGGAAGAATAGTCCAATAAAAATTAATGTTCCGATTGAAAATGTAATGTTTAAGATAGAGAATTATTTGAAATGTTTCCAATTCATGCCAATGATGGAGTTGAATTTAAAATCAACAGCATATAGATCCAAAAGGATACATAGATGTATTTGTAAGGTACAATAAAAAAACTGTCTTACCTGGAGGAGGAGTAGACAGTGGTTATCTGTTTTGGCAATTAATATCACCAAAAATATGGGTGTTAATAAGGTGAACGCAAATGATAATTTCAAAATTATGTACAATTAAATAGTATCAAACATTATTTTACTCCACCATATCATACCACTAGCAAAGGGGCGGCCGAAAATGATGTAAAAACGGTTAAGTAAGCTCTTTAAAAATCAGTTAATATGAACAAAAAGGATGTAGATACTGCTATCGCGAGATTTACGCTAGGCTATCGCAACCACGATATAGTATAATGGTGATGCGTCTCTTATATTAAAAGCGTAGCTCAAGTTTGTGAACTTAGAACTCTTGCCGCAGGGTCGCTGCCGTCGAATGTGAGAGGAGCTTTACGGCGCACAGTGGGTAAATTTACGAATTTAGGTGGACAATAGTCAACACTGTGCAGAGTGAAATCTGACATCGCAACTAATACACGTTTTATAATTAATTGTAGAAATATAGAAATAGACGATAACTTAGATAACTTTCATAATTTTCGACAGTTCAATCCTGGTCAGAGCTCAGGTTGATAATGATTTTGTTTACCTTACATGTCGGTGAAAAATTAAAATTACCAGTTTAAAAAAATAAATATTGATTTTGTAAATAGATAAAGACTAATCCTTTTTATTTAAATATCTCTTATATTCATGCAGAATTTCAAGGTAATTTCGAAAATATTTTGTTACATAAAAATAGGAAGGATTTGTACATAACAATCACAGATGTGTACTTTTGACATATTATAATATGGACATACAAATACAATCAAACGGCAATCACGTAAACCTTTCAAATACAGCAAATAGACTGATGAAATTCAGAATAAAACTGAAGATTCTAGTCAAATGTTTCGTGTGTGTATACTGAGAACTTAAATAATAATGTAGATGCACCAGTCTGCATAACAAAACATGCCCAAAACTTTCGTGCAAAGCATTTCCTGAAGATAATAGATTCAACTAATAAACATTAATTTTGTTAATAGATAAAGATAAAAATCTTATATGTTGATGCAGAATCTCAGGGTAATTTCAAAAATATTCCGTTTCATAAAAAGTGGGAAGTATTTTATCATAAGCTTCTAATATATTTATTGCTGAGATTTATTGAAAGATTAAGGTAAGGGAGAGGTAATGTTTCGTGTTAATAGATCGCTCTCCGATTGATTTCTTATGATAATTTTTTATATTAGTCTAGATCTATTTGTGTGTGTATTTTATAAGCGACACTTAAAACTCAGCCACGTTTATTCAAATGCAGCTATTTCAACATTCGTATTGATGATACAGTGAGTAGTCTTGCCGAAATCTCTTTACTTTTCCTTTTCTTGTTATTAAACTTCCCTAATATTGATCTTAGATCATCATTAAATTAATTAAAGAACGGCTGAACGATTTTGAATAGTTCGAGATGCTAGCTGCAGGAATGTATTCCTTGTTTGTTCTATTTATTTCCAATGAAAAATTTTCAAATATATACGATGTATTGACATAGGTACATACATATATGCTTCTTGACGCTTAATTGAATTAGTACTGTCAAACTATCAAGGTTAACTATCAATCTTAAAATATGATCATACATATCGGCCACCTTGGAAGGAACAGCTCTCAATTACAATACCGATGTGCTAAATACAAACAGCAAGCTATGTAACGTCGTTAAAAAAAAATGAAAAATAATGTTCAGATGAATATTCGTGATCACAATCAGTCATCGATGGGAAGAACACAAATTTGTACAATCGCACGTTTGACGATGCCACTGCGCGTATCCACTGATACTACGCGAACTTCGCCATCAACACCAGGGTGAACTGATGTTATGCGTCCCATCTGCCAATTGAGTGGGGTTGTGTTCTTGTCTTTGAGAACTACTTACTATGTTTCCTGGGGTAATGATTTGTACGGAATGCTGCTTCCACTTGCTGCGCTGTTGAAGCTGGTGCAAATATTCTGCGGACCATCTAGTCCAAAAATGTTGTACAATTTGCCGCAGTCGCTTGTATTACGTTAGCCTATTTTCTGGTACATCTCTTACATCTGCCTGTGGCAAACTGGTCAAAACGTCTTCAATGAGGAAGTGGCCAGGAGTGAGTACTTGAAGGTCATTTTGATCGGCCGTAAGGGGGATTAAAGGACGGGAATTAAGCACAGCTTCCACTTGCGTGATAAGAGTATGTAAGTTCTCTAATGTTAGATGCGCTTCACCTACAATTCGTGTTAGGTGATACTCTGCCGATTTGACGCAGGTCTCCCAGGGGCCGCCAAAATGTGCTGAACGCGCTGATATAAAATGCCATTTTATTGAAACTTCCGTGAGAAAATGTAGTACTGTGTTATCATTCATAATTCCGGCAATTATTCCGGAAATAGCTTTGGAGGCACCCACAAAATTGGTACCGTTGTCACAATGCAAGTTCTTGCATAAACCTCAGCGAGAAATGAACCTCTTTAATGCGTTTAAAAAAGAATCACTTGTTAAATCACTGACCAATTTCAAATGACAAGCCTTGGTGACAAAACAGACAAAGATACACAAGTAAGCCTTAGTCAGTTTTCGGTTCCTTAATTCACTTTCTTTTAATGAAAACGGTCTGGCGAAATCTACTCCCGTCGTCAAAAAAGGTCGTGCCGGGAAAACCCCTGTCACTTGGGTAATACGCCCATTAATGACATGTTTCGTCGAGGTTTGCATCTGAAACAAGTAACACAGCGAGGCAAAATCGCTCTAACAACAGTGCGACCGCTGAGTATCCAGTAATTTTCTCTAACAGCCGCTAACGTGGCCTGAGCAGCAGCATGCAATAAACGCTCATGTTCGTAAAGAACTATTAGTTTGGTTAATGTATGATTTTTTTAAATCAACACCGGGTGTTTTTTTTCATAAGGTAATTGTGAATTTTGTAGTCGGCCGCAAACACGCAATAAATTGTTATCATCCAGAAACGGATTGAAATGCAAAAGTCTGCTAGAATTTGATATGCATCTTAATCCCTTTAAACTTTCAATCTCCACCTGAAAGTTTTCTGTCGTGACATATTTTCAGCAGCCTGATTGAAGCATTTTCTAATCCCGCCACGGACAGATTCTCTACAGTTTCATTGTCATGTCCTTCACAGTTCCTAGCAAATCTTAAAATGTAGGCCAAAACTAGTTTTAATTTGGTTAGCGTTAAATATTGCTCGAAAATATAATTAATATTTGTTTTCTCAGAAACTAAGCTTGTTATCGTTAATTTTCTTCCAGGTAAACCGACCAGATCTCGGACAGCATATGTGTCTTTCATTTTGGGATTCTTTATTAATTTCCGTTCTAGTGCTTAGGAGCGTTTAATTGCGTTTTCTCTAGAATCACGTCCTAACTTTTTGTATTCCGACTTTGTCGGCAAACTAACGGTGAACCTGCCAGCAGCATCCCGAGTTGTATTTTGAACGAAATGTTCCTCACATGTGCGTTCGCTACTAGAAAGAACTTTAGTACCCGAAATCTCTTCTAATTTCCAAAATGCTTCGATTTGATTACTCAAAATTTGATCCACTGATAAGTGGCATTTTGAACTATTTTTCCGGTTAGGTTCATAAGCCGTCATGGGCTCACAAAGTAGCCATCCAAATTTAAATTTTTGCGCCATAGGTTGACCCCTTCCTAATCTGATTTGATCAACGCACATGATATCAAAATATATTCCTGCGCCTATAAGCAAATCGATCTGGTCGGAATTGCTTAGTAGCGGATCAGCGAGTTGTAAATTTGCGGGAATATTCAACTTGGACATGTCAAAAGACGATGCCGGAAAGTTATCAGTTATTTTATCCAAAATTAAAAATGGAAGATCTGCACTAGAACCATTTTGTCATGATTTGATTTTGGTATGAGTCATTTTTGTGATGTTAGTTATGCTTTGATTGATCCCGGATACAGGTATGTATTGACAAAATTTAATTTGAATTGATTGAAAATATCTTGCTTCATGAAGTTAGATTGACTTCCATAGTCCAATAATGCTCGACATTTTGAGGGAGTTTCCTGTATGTTGAAAACAAATACTTGAGCTGTGGATAATATTATATTTACATCATTTGACCGTTGGGGTATGCAGTGAGTGACAACAGATTCATTTTCATCTGATACACTTGTAGGTGATCCATTATTCGACGCGCTTTTATACGATTCAAAATGTAAAAGTGTATTATGTAATTTTTTTGCACGTTCTGCGAGCGTGTGCTGACTTACAATCACTTGCCTGATGGTTAGGCTTCAAGCAATTAGTGCACAGATTGAGCTTTTTTGCTTCGTTGAGTTTCGCTTGAGTAGAAAGTTTCAAAAAGGCCTCGCAGCTATAAATATAATGTTTTTGCAGGCAGTATGCGCATGCGAATTTATTCGTAGAAACGTGTACAAATAGTTTCTCATCTGGACTTTTTTTATTGTGTTTTGTTTCCAAGGTGTCGAGTAACTGACGCCTTGTAGTAAGGAACTTGATGAACATTTCCGAAGTGATATTGTTTTCATTTGTTTCTTCAGCAATGGAAGTTTCCCACTCCCGTTCAGTGGTAGCATCCAGCTTATTACATATTAAATATATAGGGAGTGTGTCCCAATGTTCTACAGGTAGTTTAAGAGCTTGTAAAGCTCGCGTATGCTTCAAGACATCATCCAATAATTTTCTTAATGAATAATTCGACTCGCGGGAGAGAACGGGTATATCAAAAAGAGCCCTGACGTGTGTGTTTGTGATTATTCGACTATTGTCGAATCTTCGTTTCAATAAATCCCATGCAACCTCATAATTTGTATCCGAAACATCCAATATTTTTTCTTTTAGCGTAGAGAAGCAAAATTATAGTGGATATTTTCTGACGTTTGACAAATGAGTTTGGAAGTGATACAATACATAACAAAACAACCGTTCACAAAAACAAATTGAATATTTAAATTCATTCTATTTATCATTTAAATCTATATTCCATTTAATTTCATAACAACATTTAAATGCTTTTGATATTCCTCTTGAAAATCCTCTCATCGTAATGGCGAATAGCAAAGGACAGAAGACTCTAAATTCACCAAATGTTTGTGTTTTTGAGCAAATAAATGTAATGATTTGAAACCACTTTGTTCAATTTATTATTGCCAATTTTGCTAAATTTTATAGATGTTCGCAACAGCTTTTCTTGGTTTTTTCTTGGATAAACCTTTACGATTTGCCACATCTAACATTTCTGATGAACAATATTCAATTAACTCCAGTAAATATGTTCGTTTGGAATGGAACATTTTCAAGTGACTTAATTCGTCGCAACATGAACAAGCCTCGTAATTCTTGAAACAACTCATTGTCACAATATAATCTGAGACGACTGATTTTGTACAAAATATAGAGGAAGTACAATGATGACATTTGTCATGGTATCTGTCATAGCCATGACCGCCTATTTCCATTAAGCAATAGAACTATTTTATGATTATTTGATTCGCTTAAAGAACAGAAACTGCCGTTTGTTAAAAACAAATATAATCCCTCCAATTTTAGTAAATCAAATTCAACCCAAAAACGTAAAAGATACTATGTATAATCTATTTAAAATAATTCAAAACAACTAAAGTCGGTGGATCAAAAGATATATGATTTTATTGTAAATTAGTTATCAAAAGAAAACCATTACTTAAAAACACATACTTCCACCAATTTAAGAAAATAAAATGTGATTCAATAACATGTAATAAACCATATTTAATCCACTTTTCACAATTCTGTACAACTATAGGGGGTGGATCAAAAATACTACTGATATTCGAATTTCAATATAAATTAGTTGCCGAAAGCAAACCATCATTTAAGAACACATACTCCCACCACTTTCAGTAAATAAAATGTAATTCAACAATATTTAATATACTTCTAACAATTTTATAGGACTGAAGTGGGTGGATCAAAAATTACTACTGATATTTAACCTTTATTGTAAATCAGTTGCCGAAAGAAAATTATTGGGTAAAAACACATACTTCCACCAATTTTGGTAAATGAAATTTAATTCAACAACATGTAATAAACTATATTTAATCCACTCTTTTCAAATTTTGTAACTGGATTTTCAATTCCGTGACGGAACATTATAAATTATAACCATACACAATTTGAGCATGAAAACACCAAAAGTTTTTTTGACGTTTGGACTGATATACATCAAACTCTCGAAATCCTATAAAAAAATTATGTCAAATAACATCACATTGAAATTATTTTAAACAAACTTTTCTTCGGTGTGAAACTGTCTTACCGAATATTCCGAATGCGCAAATTAATTTCCGGAAATTTTGCACATGGGATATTATAGTTGAATATTTTCTACAAAAAATACACAAAATTTATGAAATTTGATATACATACGGGTTTTTATGGTGTCGAGTAAAAATATGTTGTCAACATTTGAGAAAAGTGATATACTGAGTGTTGGTTTCTTGTTAACATCGGATGAAAAGCATACTGCTTAATATAATTTATTTTTTCTCAAAAATGTTCATAAATGCAACTCCCCAATAGAAATGCGAAAAATTCCACAGATTTCAGCAGCCCAATCAATATTATAGATTGCCATAATTATGACAATTATGAAATACTCAAGACCGGAAAATGTAGCAAAAAAAAATAATTTAGGTGTACAAATTTTTAATTCATAGTTGAAATATTATTTGATAAAAAGCTGATATAAAACCTTCCGTAACTGTTTATCATCAAAAAGTTGCACAAATCATCGAAAAAGTTGTACTGGTATCCATATAGTTATCGATATAAAAAAATAGATGGCGTTCAGTATTGAAATTTCCAATCTTAACAGCTTGATTTCTTCAAATAATTGATATGCGTTTTATTATTGCATAAGTAGAGGTAAATTGTGCTCCAAAAATTAATTCCTTCAATGACTGACCAACATTCCTGCGATTTTTGAAATACTTACTTGAAAGTTTTCATTTCAATTTATAATTGAACTCAGACAAGATGTAGTATCTTGGGCAAAAACGATCGCTCATATAGAAGATAGTTCAAGTCATCCCTGTAGCTCAGTTGGTTGAATCAGTCTAGTGAACGAAAAATCTCGTGTTCAAATCAAATCGACCATTCTCTATTTCAACCTATTTGATTGCAAAATTCTAATTCCATAAACGAAGATGTTCAAGTACTAGGTAGTTCAATTTATTGATTAGGTTTTGATATTTCGATCGTGATTGTACACTTACACCACAATTCCCTGTTAAAAATATTATAATATATATGTAATTGGAATAATTTCATCAATAAAAATTAATGAACTAAGTCGGTGTTTTCTATATACAGAAGCAAAATCAGTATTTATTGATTAGAAAGGATTTTTTTCATGACACCAGAAGAAAACATTAAAAATAAGAGAAACGTACACTTCATATTTTCGAGATTTTGTTTATTATTGGTTATTACTATTACAAAGTACGTACAATTTATATAAACATAAAATACATTCCGAACGCGAATTTCGAAAAATCTTGGCTTTCGGATGATTTCCGCGTCACAATATCATGACTTGATGCCGACATTTCACCAACCATTACTGGTGGTTTCTTCAGGGCCGACTTGACGCCTGAATTGGAACTTATTCTACTGACTTCTGTAGCGGTATTTATTGTAGGAAAAAAATCCTCCACGCTACAAATTTCACTGCCTTTTATCGGTGATCAACTCCGTTCTGGCACCTGTATTTGGTAGTAGTGATAGAACTATTCGGATACAAATTATGAAAGTATTCGGATGCATCCGATTCTTATTGAAGTAGTCAAATACTTCTATATTCGAATAATCATTCGATTCTCGACAGTATTCTAATTCGGAATATTCGATTCTGCCCAAACTACTCATATTTTAATAATTATGCTACGCATGTTGTTAATACATTAAAAATATTGTCTTTCCCTATTCCGGAACTGAATTTTAATTTTGATCTATACGGATTGTTAAGTAAGATGAGTAAAAGATCTCGACCAGTTGAGTTAATAAAATCGGGTCGTTTGAAAGTTACGATCAATATGTATCATAATAACGAAAGTCGATAGACTCATTAGTTATGGTTGACTTATAACCACTTTTATCCACATCAGTTAACCCTATCACACCTATGACCCTACGACCCTATGAATCATCCTGTATTAGTGTCCAGGTTCATATTATCGGTCAAAATTTGACAATGAAATTATCTTTACAAAACTACTAATATTTTCTGTTTAGTTTCGATTCCTATGAACAACAACGACAACTTCTAGTGAGAATAACTTTCTATCATTTCGTGATTACGTTTTCTGATTCAACTGAAAATAATGGTGGTTTACGTTTGGTCATTAATCTATTGAAAGAACACTGTATGAAAGAAGACGAAATTAATGGAATATCTTGATTTCTGGATGCGTTCCGCATCACAATAGCATGACTTGATGCTGACGTTTTGCCAACCATTGCAGGTGGCTTCTTCAGGGCTGGTGTGAGGCTTGAACTGAAACTAATTCTACTTGTTTCTGTAGCCGTATTTAACGTAGGGAAATTCTGCTTTTGTTCCAATGATTAACTTCGTTCTGGCACCTGACATTGCCGTTGCGTGATCAAGTGCAAAGTGGAATTTTCGAGGATGGGCTTATAAATGTTGAGAAAGTGATATCCTGAGACACTTTTTGAATTATTTGGATGTTTCAGCATTTCTATAGCTTCAAGGATTTTTCACTGATAGAAGTGTGGGGCTCTGGCTATAATTTTTGTATTTTCGAAAAGGATTTGTTCACTAGTATCTAACTTGGGTTCTGCAAGGAAAAATAATTCTTATCCCCCATTGATCAAGGAGTTTATATGATTTTCCTAAAATACATGAACCCTCAGTTCCCCTGAGACCAATTGTCAGCTCTATCGGATCCCCTACTTATGAACTCTTGATATCTGTCATATATTCTCATACCTGTTGTAGGTAATTCCAACAGTTTTATCCTAATTCCTCTCATTTCGTTGAAAAACTCCAAATGCTTAAAAATGACACCGACGTACTGATCGTCGAGTCACTCTTTACCAATGTTCCCATTCCAGACACACTTTCCATAATTTCTCAACTGTTACCTGCAAAAACATTCCAATGAACTTACTGCCGTTAATTGATTTTTGTATATCTTCTGTAGGATGGCAAATTTTACGAGCAGTCCTCAGAAGCTGCCATAGGTTCCCCACTTTCTCCGGTGATAGTTTAAATCTTCATGGAAACTTTTGAGCAAGATGCTATTGACTCATCTGTTCTCAAGGCGAAAAGTTAGTTTAGATATGTCGACGATACACTTGTTATTTGGCAGCATGGTCGCAGAAATCATGTTCCCTTCCTCAATCATTTGAATTCATCACATCTCAATATCATTTTCACCACGGAAGTTGAACCAAAAGGTTAACTCCCGTTCCTAGATGTAGTCTTTCGAAAACCCACTAACACCGATAGATACCTCAATAGTCTTTCCCACCTCCACCCTGCCCAAAAGCAATCTATCATGAACTCCTTGGTTCACAGAGCTGTCAACTTATCCCAACCCCAATTCTTAAAATTAGAATTAAAACATCTTTCATCTGTCTCATTATCGAATAATTTCTCTCATTCCAACATTCAAAAACCGATGAAGAAATACACTGAGCCTAAAATTTCAAATCAACCTGATCCACAACCCCCTCCCCTGCCTGCTTCATCCACTGCCTATCTATTGGAATTATGACAGATTGAATTCCAAAAATCCTTAAAAAACATCATATTTGTATTCGGTTTTCCACACTTCCAAAACTATCTCAGTTTTACAAACCTATCAAAGATTCCCTTCTTCCTCTTCACTTAGAAGGTTTTTATTGCATTCCCTGTTCTTGCGGTAAAGTCGACATTGGTGAAACAGGTCGTACAGTGTGAAGAGGTTGTACAGTCTGAAAGAACATGAGCGCTGTACAAGGCTTCGTGATACCAGTAGATCTGCAGTTGCGGAACACAAGTTTGACACTTATCATCAGATCCTTTTCGAACATACTAAAATCCTAGCCCGAGTCACAACCTTTCATCAGCGAAAAACCCTTGAAGCTATTGAAATCTCAAAACATCTGAATAATCTAAACCGTGACTCAGGATATTACCTTCCCAACATTTGGAAACCCATCTTCGAAAATTTCACTTCGCACATAATCACACAACGGCAGGGTCAGGTACCAGAACGGAGTTTACCACCGGAATGAAGGCAGTGAACAGGGTAGCGTGAAAAATTCCTCATAAAATAAATACGGCTACAGAAACCAGTAGAATCAGTTCCAGTTCAAGCCTAAGCCTTCTGTGAAGATGCCACTTGTAATGGTGACGAAACGTTTTTTATGAATATAAAATATTAATAATTTGTGGAATAATAATAATTTCGAAACTACTTGGAAAATATAGTCATTCCATGAAAAATATTATTTTCTTATCCAATTTTGAGCTACTGTTTACTACACACCTACATGCTTTTGACCACAATCACTAGAAACCAATCTGATTCGATTTGAAATACTCGTAAATTAGACATTTTACAACAGTAGAATAAACATTTTTCTGGTGCTCAAACGAAAAAAATTGTATTGTTCCAACAGTAATATATAGTGTAGTGTTAACTGACAATACATCATAAGCTTATGAGTTTGTTAAATTCTAGGTAGTTTCAATACATATTTTATCTACACAAGATACCTCGTGAATAACCGATACCTCTTTGAATGAACCCCGTAAATACGTTAAATGTAACAACACTGTTGGGCTACGGATATACTGTAATTCGTATAGTTCGTATATACAAGAGGACCTAAAGCTGCGATTTGCATGATGAAATATTCGTTCGGATGATTCAAGCATCGTGATTTAGTTGGAGTACCTGAAGATATGAACTTATCTGAAAATCGAAATTGAAAGTTTATTATTTTTGACCAGATTGGACATCTACATTGGAATGTCATCCAATATACACGAAGAAAAGTTATATATTTCCACTCCTCCCGGGAGATGACTTATTGCTGCACCATATGAAGGATGACCTATGTATAGTGAGACGCAAATGTATATATATATATATATATATATGTATATATATTTATATATATATATATATATATATTTGTATGCTTTCTTGGTATATTGGTTCGTATATATACTGAAAATGAAATGAAATAAAATTTTTTATATATATATATATTCTTTTATTGATATTCTTGAACCATTTGTAATATTTATAAAACAGAATTTTTATTTCATTTTCAGTATATATACTAACCAATATACCAAGAAAATATACAAATATATATATATATATATAATTACAATTTTGATTTTCAGATAAGTTCATATCTTTAGGTACTCCAACTAAATCACGATCCTTGAATCATCCGAAAGAATATGTCATCATGCAAATCGCAGATTTAGGTCCTCTTGTATATACGAATTATACGAATTACAGTTTATCAGTAGCCCAACAGTGTTGTTACATTTTCCTAAATTACGGGGTTCATTCAAAGATCATCTATGTTTTACATGGTCGTGGTCGGTGATTTACAAGGTATCCTGTGTAGATAAGATTATGTATTGAAACTACCTATACAATTTAACAAACTCATAAGCTTATGTGTAGACTTCTTGTATGTATTGAATGTAATTATATTTTACTATAGTTCTAAATAATTCTTCATTTGAGGTTATATTTTCATACGTTAAGATACAGAGTTCAGGAATTGAATAAACATTCTACCGCCAAAATATGAAACACAAATGGTCACAAATTTGACGATTCTTTTAATGAATTTTGAATGTCTAATATATTTTTCCAATATCAGTTAACACTACACTATAATATATTACTGTTGAAATAATTTTTTTCGTTTGAGCACAAGAAAAGTGTTTACTCAACTGCTGTAAAATGTCTAATTTACGAGTATTTCATATCGAATCAGATTAGTTTCCAGTGATTGTGGTCAAAAGCATGTAGGTGTGTAGTAAACAGTAGGTTAAAATTGGATGAGAGTATAATATTTTTCACGGAATGACTATATTTTCCAAGTAGTTTCGAAATTATTATTAATCCACAAATTATTAATATTTTATATCTATAACGCAACACCTACTAGTGTTGCTGTAACTGTGATGAAGGTATTTTTTATAAATCTTAATCTGCAACTACCGAGTGACATTGATTTCCTCCTGAATAGTAGACTCCCGCAGATAATTCATCTTGAAAAATCTTGGCTTCCGGATGGATTCCGCGTCACAATAGCACGATTTGGTGCCAGCGTTTCGTCAACCATTACATGTGGCATCTTCACGGAAGGCTTGAGGCTTGAACTGGAACTAATTCTACTGGCTTCATTGTATGGGAAATCCTCCACGCTACACAGTTCACTGCCTTCATTCCAGTGGTATACTCCGTTGTGGTACCTGACCCTGCCGTTGTGTGATTATGTGCTAAGTGAAATTTTCGAAGATTGGTTTCCAAATGTTGGGAAGGTAATATCCTGAGTCACGGTTCAGATTATTTAGATGTTTTACAATCTCAATAGCTTCAAGGGTTTTTTACTGATGGAAGTTTGGGGCTCGGGCTAGGATTTCAGTATGTTCGAAAAGGATCTTATGATAAGTGTCAAACCTGTGTTCCGCAAGTGCAGATCTACTGGTATCACAAAGCCTTGTACAGCGCTCATGTTCTTTCACACTGTACGACCTGTTTCACCAATGTAGACTTTACCGCAAGAATTGGGAATGCTATAAACACCTTCTAAGTGAAGGGGAAGAAGGGGATCTTTGACAGGTTTGTAAAACTGAGTTTTGGAATTGTGGAAAACCGAGTACAAATATTATGTTTTTTAAGGATTTTGGAAATTCGATCTGTCATAATTCCAATAGATAGGCAGTGGATGTAGCAGGCAGGGGAGGGAGGTTGTGAATCAGGTTGATTTGGGATTTTAGGCTCACTGTATTTCTTCATGGGTTTTTGAATGTTATCATTTGATAATAAGACAGATGAAAGATGTTTTAATTCTGATTTTAAGGATTGGGGTTGCGATAAGTTGACAGCTCTGTGGACCAAGGAGTTTATGACAGATTGCTTCTGGGCAGGGCGGTGGTGGGAAAGACCATTGAGGCATCATAGGTGTGAGTGGGTTTTCGACAGAATGTCCTAAAGTATCATTAGTCTGTCGACTAACTAATACATCTAGGAACGGGAGTTAACCTCTTGGTTCAACTTCCATGGTGAAAAGGATATTGGGATGTAATGAATTTTAATGATTGAGGAAGGGAACAGTATTTCCGCGACCATGCTGCCAAATAACAAGTGTGTCGTCAACATATCTAAACTGACATTTTGCCTTGAGAACAGATGAGTCAATAGCATCTTGCTCAAAAGTTCCCATGAAGATATAAGCTATCACCGGAGAAAGTGAGGAACACATGGCAGCTCCGAGGACTGCTCGTAAAACTTGCCATCCTACAGAAGATATGTGGAAGATGGACAAAAATCAATTAACGGTAGTAAGTTCATTGAAATGTTTTTGCAGGTAACAGTTGAAAATTTATGGAAAGTGTGTCTGGAATGGGATCATTGGTAAAGAGTGACTCGACGTGGAAAGTGACGAGCAAATCGTCGGTGTCATTTTTTAGCGTTTGGAGTTTTTCAACGAAATGAGAGGAATTTAGGATAAAACTGTTGGAATTACCCACAATAGGTTTGAGAATATATGACAGATATCAAGAGTTCATGAGTAGAGGATCTGATAGTGCTGACAACTGGTCTCAGGGGAACTGAGGGTCTATGTATTTCATGCAAATCATATAAACTCCTTGAACAATGGGGGATAAGAATTGTTTTTCCTTGCGGAACTCAAGTTAGACACTAGTAAACAAATCCTTTTCGGAAATACAAAAATCCTAACCAGAGTCCCACACTTCTATCAGTGAAAAATTCTTGAAGCTATAGAAATGCTTAAACATCCAAATAATCCAAAATGTGACTCAGAATATCACTTTCTCAACATTTGGAAACCCATCCTCGAAAATTCCACTTCGCACATGATCACGCAACGGCAATGTCAGGTGCCAGAACGGAGTTAATCACCGGAACAAAAGCTAAATTTCCCTACGATAAATACGGCTACAGAAACAAGTAGAATTAGTTTCAGTTCAAGACTCACACCAACCCTGCAGATGCCACCTGCAATGGTTGGCAAAACATTTATTTCCTCTTCTTTTATACAGTGTTTTTTAAATAGATTAATGACCAAACGTAAACCACCATTATTCTGAGTTGAATTGAGAAACATAATCAAGAAATGTCTTGAATTGGATTTCTACTTTCAAGATGATAGAAAGTAATTCTCCCTAGAAGTTGTTGTTGTTCATAGGTATCGAAACCAAACAGAAAATATTAATAGTTTTGTGAAGATAATTTTATTGTCAAATTTTGACCCATAATATGAACTTAGACACAAATACAGGCTGATTCATAGGGTCGTAGGGTCATAAGGGTGATAGGGTTAACTGATGGGGATAAAAGTGGTTGTAAGTCAACCATAAGTAATGAGTCTATCGACTTCCGTTATTGTGATACATAATGATCGTAACTTTCATACGACCCGATATATCTAACTCAACTGGTCGAGATCTTTTACTTATCTTACTTAACAATCCGTATAGATCAAAATCAAAATCCAGTTCCGAAATAGGGGAAGACAATATTTTTAATGTATTAACAACACGTAGCCTAATTATCAAAATCTGAGTGGTTTGGGCAGAATCGAATGTTTATTCGAATGAATAGAATCGAATATTCCGAATTAGAATACTGTCGAGAATCGAATGATTATTCGAATACAGGAGTATTTGACTACTTCAATAAGAATCGGATGCATCCGAATACTTTCATAATTTGTATTCGAATAGTTGTATCACTACTACCAAGTATAGGTGCCAGAACGGAGTTAACCACCGGTGAAAGACAGTGAAATTTGTAGCGTGAAGGATTTTTTTCCTACAATAAATACCGCTACAGAAGCCAGTAGAATCAAATCCAATGCTGTCACCAGTAATGATTGGTGAAACGTCGGCATCAAATCATGATATTGTGATACGGAAATCATCCGGAAGCCAAGATTTTTCGAAATATTCGATATTCGAAAGTTAAATTATCTTCTAAAATGTAAACCGGTCAATAATCACCTCCAAGAAATAACAAATCTCAAATTTAGTGAGAGAGTTATTATTACTCCAAAATCATATTTACAAAAGAAGACCTTTGTTCACTCAATGAGGGACCAAAGAATTCTCCACATATTCAGAGTTACACTTTTCTAGAAACTAGTATCGCTGAGGTAGAATTAGCCTTGAAAAATATTAACGCGAATAATTCTAAATTAACAAAACTAGAAACAGGAAAATCACTTTCATCAACTAAAAAACAATTCAATCATACAGATACATCTAAAATCGAATCGATTAATCAAAAACTGAAAGAAAAAGATTTAACCCTCACAAAGGCAGATAAATCGAATGCAATAATAATTATCCCTAAACAAGATTATGAGGATGAAATGTCAGTATTTTCCAAGCGGAATTAAACGAAATACGTAAAGACCCAACTAACCTTTTTCAATTATAAACAAAATGATTCCTACAAAACTGTGAAATTTTATTTGACAGTGGTTTCGAAAAATGTAAACTCATTAATAGCAATCCTTTCTCTCCTAAACTATACGGACTTATTAAAAATCATAAAGAAAATGCCCCCATACGACCTGTAGTGTCTTACATCAATAGTAAAACAAGGGACCTTGCAATAAAATTAAATCAGAAATTCAAGAAATTCACTAATTTTAAACCTAAATTTACTGTTAAAAACTCTCTCGAATTGTCGGAATTGGTCAAAACACATCATATACCAACCAATGTTTTTTTTGTTTCCTTTGATGTTTCAAACATGTTTTCGAATATTCCAACTTCAGAATGTAAGACTCTAATCAGAAGCATTTTAGATAGATCACATATTAGCCCTTTAATTCAAAATGAAATAGAACTCGCGTTTGACCTATGCTTGAGTCAAAACTATTGTCAATTTTATAATAAATTTTATGTACAGAATTCAGGTCTCGCTATGGGTAACCCATTGAGTCCACTATAAGCAGACGTTTTTATGTCTGATCTGGAGGACAAATTTATGAACTGCACATAAGCAAAAAAACATATTCAATTTTGCTATAGATACCTAGATGATGTACTTGCCTTTTTCAAAGGCAAATCCAGACAATTGAATTCCTTTCTTTCATTTTTAACCAACTTCACCCAAAAATTGAATTCACGTTGGAAACAGGAAAAGATAAAACATTAAACTTTTTGGATTTAACACTAATACGTGACTATAATAAATAAACTTCAATATCTACAGGATACCCACTTATACAGACATTACTATTCCGAACTCATTGTTCAGCCCTCGTAGCCATAAATTAGCAGCATATCACTCAATGATCCATAGAGCATTTTCGATACCATTGTCAATAGAACACCTCACTATTGAGTTGAACACGATGAAACGAATAGCCATCAATAATGGTTTCCCGGTAGATCAAATAATTAAACTATTAAATCGCAAACAACAACAATTAACTTTCTATAAAATTTATCCGCGTATAAAACACGTAGATGTAACCACTAAAACCATCTCTTTGACATATTTTGGTACAGTAAGCGAACATATTGCTAACATTTTATCACGCCATAATTTTAAAATCAGTTCCAAACCTCAAAATAAACTTTGCCATCTTTTATACAACGCCAAAGACAAAACCAATAAATATAGAAAACCTGGAGTTTATAAGATGATTTGCCCATACTGTGATGACTTCCATATAGGTAGAACTTGTCATAATTTCCCTAATTGAGATAGCCTAAGCATTTTACATAACCAAACCGAACCAGAGATTTCAAATTGAATACATTAGAATCGATAGAAATTTATAAAGGTGGCAAAAACTCTAATAAAAATATCCGCAATGATCAGTTAGACCTATATCAAAGTGATCTTTTCAAACCACTCTTAAAATAATTCTTAGAATATTAAATTATAGTAACACTAATTTACAAATTGTTACCTTGTTTACTATGTAATACTGCACTGTCTTTCAAACCGCTCTGCAATTGATTCTTAGAATATTAAATCATAATCACACTAATTCACAAATTGTTGCTATGTTTACTATATAATATGTACTTTCCTAGGATCTACCTGTTTTTGGAATTTCCGTTGATCCCTTAATCTCAACCCTACTTTACTCTACTCTATTTACACTTGAACTGTTTCATTTATTTCTTCATAATTTTTCAATTGTTTGATAATGGCACTTCGGTGTTGAAACTATAATTACGTTTTCACGTTATTATTAATAAAATTGGTATAAAAACAAAGTAGTTATTATTTCATATAATCAATAAAGCTCTCAATATTTTTTCCCAAAGCTGCGAACTTCATTGTTTAAACAATGACACATTAGAAAAAAAATGTTTCTGTCATTATCAAGGAACGCTGTGTTGTAAATTGGAAAATCTGATTTGATTCGAAGGTATTTAGAAAGCGGGTCTTCTAAGATCAATTACAACCTTTTATCTTCAACCGTTAATTTGTCAATAACGAATCAATGTTTCGATTAACAATTTCTTTTTCAGAAAGTAATAACTATTTTCAGATAATAGTTGAAAAATATTGAATTTTCATCACGGAATTTGTATTTCTATTATTCTTCGGATATATTGCATATTAAGCTAGTAATTAACAATTCAAAAAAACTAGTCTTTGGAAAGGTTTTTTCACTCAAAACTCCCTGCAATGGCTAAATATGGATAATACCTATCAATTATATATCGTCCTGCACAAAAATTATCAATTCAAACCATCCGTTCAATTGTTTGAAAAATGCTACATGAACAAAAAGAATATCTCCGTAGTAGAATGTTGTATTAACAAGTGGTCTTCGAATCAATATATTGGCGCGAAATGAAAATTTCACGTCTAAGGAGACCTAAATGCTATAGTCGGACGCTGAAATATCAATTTTTCCTGTGTTGCTTCGGTTTTCTCACAATTGTTGATTTAAATTTTGTGGAGCAAAACTTGAGTCAAATTGAAGGTAATACGTTGGTAAACTTACTACGATAACAGTTCTACAAAATCCGTTAGATATTTTATATGTTTGTATCACTCTTAAAAAGGTCAGTTTATCATCGCCCGACGAACAGGAGCGTATGGAAGCGCATGAGCGGTGTGAGCGACATATCCAAAATTCTAGCGGCAGAAGTGGAGGTTTATTTTACTAAACGCCATTTATTAAGAACGGTATGTGCAGGTACATTTCTCACAGACCAAATTTTCCTCGGCTGCTAGATCTCGAGATACAGCATCCGCTTTTTTTTTCTGGAGGTTAACCCTTTCCAAGTTGCGGTTACTTGAAAAGCATGCCATTCTTATACACTTCCACCATGTGTCATAATTTTTCATCGTGTCCGTTTATCAGGCCAACCAGTTAAAAATGAACCGAAAATGGACTGCAAGTTAACCCCCCAATTGTTAACATACCCTATGCCATCAAAAGTTATCGGTCCGTTTCCGAGTAATTGGCCATTAGTTGGACCAAAAATGTTTCTTCTTTTTATTTTGTGGATAAAACTTGCGGGTTACAAGGTAACCTGATGGCACCATGTTAAATAACTTTACTGGAGGTCAAATGAAGATTTGAAATTATTGCCATCACTCCTTGCCTATTTCAACCGCCCAAAACTCCCCAAAATCATCCGGCAAAATAAAAAGAAAGAAAAAAAGCCGTTTCGATTTTAAACCCAGCCAGAGTCCTCAAAATTGACGTATTTATCATAAGATTCATACTTTTTTTGGGGATGGTTTTAGAGGGTTTTGGGGGGTTGAAATAGGCAAGGAGTGATGGCAATAATTTTAAATATTTATTCGACATCCAATAAAGTTATTTAACATGATGCCATCATGTTACCTTGTAATCCGCAAGTTTTATCCACAAAATGAAAAAAAAGAAACACTTTTGGTCCAAATAATGGCCAATTACTCGGAAATGGACCGATAGCTTTTGATGGCATAGGGTATGTTAACAATTGCCCACACCAATGAACATTTTCTACCAGGTTTGGGGGGGTTAACTTGTAGTACATTTTCGGTTCAATTTTAACTGGCTGGCCTGATATACGGACACGATAAAAAATGATGGCACCTGGTGGAAGTGTATAAGAATGGCATGCTTTCCAAGTAACCGCAACTTGGGAAGGTTTACCTTCAGTCAAAGAAAAAAAATGCGGATGCTGTATCTCGAGATCTAGCAGCCGGGGAAGATTCGGTCTGTGAGATGAATTGATCATTGAACCGTCCTCTAACGATAAGCCATAGTGCCATCGGGTTAATGTTCAGACCATCAATATCTCTCTGGCTCCTAGACTAATTCAGTACGCGCATTTCATGCGCTTACAGTGGTTCTTTTTTCACAGAAATTGTATGTTCACTCTGCGTCCATATATATATATAGAGGGGCTAGCACTGCCGTTCGAATTTTGGATCTATCACTCGCACCGCGTTATTCGTTCCCGTATATACGAGTGTGGAATATTTTTTTTTCTGGTGGCGATAATCTGGTCTTTTTCAAGTGATGCAAACAT
This sequence comes from Endomychus coccineus, assembly GCA_958510875.1. Lineage (NCBI taxonomy): Eukaryota > Metazoa > Arthropoda > Insecta > Coleoptera > Endomychidae > Endomychus > Endomychus coccineus. The sequence continues at coordinate 77,780 of CAUEHT010000026.1, read as the reverse complement.
ATAAAATATCCAACGTATTTTATAGGACTTTTTTTGTAGTTAGATTAACGTATTGCTTTTGATTCAAGTCAACGGTTGCTCCTAAAGCAATTAAGTAAATACATAATTTTTGTGCAGGACCATATAGAACTGATAGTTATTATCCTTATCTAGGTACTGCAGGAGGTTTTGATTCAAAAAACCTCTTCAAAGGCTAGTTATTTGCTACTAATGTTTTTTTCAATTGTTAGATAATAGCTTAATGTGCAAAATAGCCAAACAATAAAAAAGTACAATCAATTTCATATATCCCAACATGTTTCAGCTACTATCGTCTAAAAGTAACTGTTTGCTTCTTAGAAAAAAAAATTGTTAGTTAAAACATTAGTTTGTTAATAAGAAATTAAAGGTGGTAAGTGATCTTGAAAGATGTGTATTATAAACACCCTTAATTTGATTCAAGATTTCTTATTTAATACTCAACGTTCCTAGATAATAACCACAATAGGAAACATTTTGCAATACATCACTATTTAAACACTGAAGTTCGCAAATTCGCAAAAAATATTGAGTTTTATGATCAGCGTATTTCTTCATATTATAATCCACCATAATCTCGCTGCGGTCCTGCAAAAACTATTTCAAAAGTTACCCCGAATGACACCTATACTCATTTGTAGGAGGGACATTGAACTCGATCTCAGAAGGCGAGTTGTTGAGAATTACCTTGAAAAACAACTGAAAGCTGGTATCTAATTGAAATCAGACAATCAGAAAAGAAAAACAAAATTCCAGGGCTGGTTGTCGGAATTCGAAGAATGTGAGGGTGTAGGTAACGGACCAGGAGATATAGTATTCTCCTTCTGTGACAATAAAAGACAATGGAAAAGAATTTTGATTTTATAAATAACTTTGATTCTATTTTATAATGCTCCATCAAACTTTATTAACGTATAATACCAGTATTAATGTTGTTCAGGAATGCAATTGTACAATAACGCATAATTTGCAATTATTGAGAACAGCCAAATTGTGAAACTCTTCGCCTAGTGAGGTCTTTACAGATGACTTAACCTAGAACTATCCACTCTGCGTTCATATGCAATCCCCTCGACCGAAATTTCGTTTTATATTTCTCAGAAATCAATAGAAGAAGCGTAAGTCCAGTTTTCCCAAAATTTACGGTTCTGATAACAAATTTAACCCTTCTTTCAAGATTATTAAGCAAGGGTTACTACATCTCTCGTGTATCTGACGAAACTTTCGGGCGGAGAGATGTATATGAACGCAAAGTGCACATACAATTCAAAAAGGTACCACTGTGGGTTAGTTATCATAGACCTGTTACAAATGAAATGTTTAGAGATTATAAGGTCCAAGTAATGAATAGCGACATCTGTTCATATTATCACCTCTCTCACTACGACATACTCGAAAGAAATGTAGCTCCATTTACCGATTTTGATTTTGATCAATGGAGCTTAGGAAAATGTCTAGCACTGCTGTTCCAATTTTGGTTCTATTATTCGCACCGCGTATGCGTTCTCGTATATACGAGTCTACGCTATTTTTCTTCTGGCAGTGATAATGTGGTCTTTTTTTAAGTGACGCAAACATATACGATATCCAACGGATCTTATGGAACTTTTATTGTAGTTAGAATAACGTATTCCCTTTAATTTGAGTCAACAATTGCTCTAACAAAGTCTTAAATCAACAATTGAGACACAAAACCGGAACAATAAAATAAAATTAGGATATTTCAGCTTCCGGTTATCGGATTTAGGTCTACTAATTTCGGTTTAGCGTGTTAATATATCGAATGCCGAAGACCGCATGTTGATGTGACAGTACACTATGGACATATTCTAATTATTTTCAAGCCCTTTTTTTAAGCAGTTGAAATAATCACTTCAAATAAATAATTTTAGGACAGTCTCATATAGAACTGTTAGGTAGTATCCATATCTAGGCACTACACGAGGTTTTGACTCAAAAAACCCCTTCAAAGGCTAGTTATTTGATAATTCTTTTTCCAATTGTAGCTCAATATGTAATATATCCTAATAATGGGAAGACTACCTACTGATGCTTTGATATATCCCAACATGTATCAGCTAATATCAGGTATGATTTACTATAAATTCGCGGGTAACAGGTTACACTAACACATGCTCATTATTGTAGCCGTCACGTACGTTTGGGTCTCACGACCATCATCAGAAGACGGCTATGTTATTTTTTGTACAATCTCAACATTAAAAAAAAATTTCTCCAAATTTACGGTAATTTGGATAACAGTCATCAGAGAAGTTTAGAGATATTTGGAGAATAGCATACAAATAAAATGTCTTCTGTTGATGGTCATGGGTCCGAAACTTACGTTAAGACGAAAATAATAAGTATATGTGTTAATGTGACCTATCTCATGAGAATTTATATACAGGGTGTCCTAGGTTTTAGTAGCAGAACTTCAACAGTCGATAGAAAATTTGATTTTGAGAAAAAAGTTCACATAAACATATATGCACAGACGCTTAATTTTTGAGATAAGGGTGTTGAACTTTATAGAAAATTTCTTAATTTTGCTAGTATCTCCGAAGATAATTAAGATATCTGAATGAAATTTGGTGTCGTGGATGCATAGAAAAGTCACCATATTTGCACATAATTTAAGACCGGTATTGCTCTCAGTAGCGTAGATATAAGTATTTAATAACAATAGATAGACCCCAAAAGTGTTATCACCCTGTAAAGACAAATGAAGTCTTCTGACATTCCTTTGTACCTGGCACCATTTCACGGCTGATTTAATTTTTGTGATAAACTCCCACCACCATGAGAATCGGTGAAATAGAGGAACCTTAAATTAAAGACAAAGAGCGTCGTTGAGTGACAATTATTAAATAAGCTGTCTTTTCCAATCTGTACAGCGATATATTACAAAGAAAGGCCTATTAACAAATTTTTATTTCCAAAAATGTTCAAGCCAGATAACTACAATGTACTTTAATCAATAGTAAATCCACCTACAAGAGTTAACACGACACCATTGTCTAAATTTTGTGTGTTAATTTTGAAGAAATTGATCAAAATGATTCCCATTTTCTCGTATACATAGTTCACAACGTCGTATAATGGATATTCTAACTGCAATGAAAACCTTTTTTCCAATTTTCATCAGATTTCCTTGGTGATGGTATTAATCACAAAAATCAAATTTGTCGTGAAACGGTGCCAGGTACAAAGAAATATAAACAGACCTTATTTGTTTAGAATTAAATTCTGCAATTTGTTACTGAAAATTAACCTATACAGGATGATAACACTTTTCGAGCCCATTTAATGTTATTAAATACCTATATCTACGCCATTGGAAATATTAATGGTCTCAAATTATGTGCAAAAGTGCTAACCTGTCTACGCATTCATGGTACTGAATTTCATTGAGATAAAGATATCTCAATGAAATGATAATCGAGAGATTATCTTCGGAGATACAAACAAAATTAAGACATATTTTATAAAATTCAACACCCTATCTCAAAAGTTGAGCGTCTGTGCATATAAGTTGATGGGAACTATTTTTCTCGAAATCAAATTTTCTATCGACTGTTGAAGTTCTGCTACTAAAACCTGGGACAACCTGTATAACTATCAGTTTCTTAGAAAATTAATGAATAAAAACCATAATTTGTTGATAACAAATGAAAGGTCGTAAGTGATCTTGAAAGATGTGTATTATAAATACCTTTGATTTGGATCTAGATTTCTTATTCACGACTCACCGTTCCTTGATAATAGCAAGTATTGGAAACATTTTGCAGTAAGTTACTGTTTAAAAATTGAAGCTCACAGATTTGGAAAAAATTATTGAGTTTTATAATCAGCGCATTTTTCTATATTATAGTCCACCATAAACTCGTTGCTGTCCTGGAAAAACTGTTTTAAAAGTTACCCTGAATGACCTATACTCATTTGTAGGGAGGAATTACCTTCAACAACGGCTACAAGCTGGTGCGGTGTCTGACTAAATTCAAAGTCATCAAGACAAACAGAAAAAAAACATTAAATTCCAGGGTTGGTAGTCAAAATTTGGAGAATGTGAGGGTGCAGCTTATGAACCTGGAGATAGAGTCTTCTCCTTTTATAACTTCAAAAGAGAATGCAAAGAAAGTTGATAATCTAAATAACTTTGATCCTATCTTATGAAGCTCGATCAAACTTCATCGACATGTGGTACTCGTATTGATGTTGTTCAGTTCAATTTTACAATAATGTACTTTACCTGGTGAGGTTTTTTCAGAAGACTAAACCCAGAACTTTGAGACTGTTGATCGTGAATCTAATTATGTAAAAAACGGGATTCGATATCAACTATATCACATTCATCAAGCTGACTGATACCGAAGATACATGTTCCTTTAAAATGGGCGAAAGTGAAGAAATTCTTCAATCTCTACTGGTACCATAGGGCTGTTCTCAAGGAGTAGTTGTACGTGAGTTTATAAGCTTCAGGAAATGACGTCCACGATTAAGATGAATTTTCAACTTTCCAAATAACAAAAATGCAACCTTGCGTTGTGAGTTTATCAAATAATCAACTTTTTTTCTATAAAAATGCCCTAGACTTACCCAACTGACTTCTATGATTAGTTAATTAGTTTCACTTATCCTATAATAATACTATGTGAGACGAGTTTGAACAAATAATTTTCTACACTTGAACTTTTTGATGATATGTACAACTGTATACCGTAAAGATCATAACAGTATCACAGTGTCACTAGAACTAGTGAGCTAAACAACGTGGAGGTGATGTGCCTATCGCAGTTATAAAATACATCAATATCTAAAGAACTAACTGTCTCAGGAAACAACAAAGTGTTAAAATCCAACTTGAGAAGTCTCACTTAATATTTTCCGGAACTCGCTTTCCGCTTAATTCTGAAATCGAATCCTATTCAGAACATTTATACCCGAATTATCAGTATAGCAGTATTATTATTAAGTAGATAGGAGTATTTTGGAATAAATGAATGTAGATGACACAGTTTCATGATATAATCAATGGAATCATTGACATTTGGTCCCTAAAATGCTCATTGTGCCATCTTCATTTCGCAAACGAGTTACTTAAAGTATGCAAAAGCTAATTTTCGAGAGGAATGGAGGCTAATAAGCAATTCAAAAGAATATATATATAGAAGACTATAATTTGTCTTTTGCGTTAAGGAAAACGGTGTAGACCTATTTGATGAACGATAAAAAAATATGTATCCACGAATCTGAAAATAATTTTATAAATGAATCAAGAGAATTTTGGAATTATGTAAAAACTAACAAAGCCTATATGAGTTGTATGTATTTCGACAGTACATCATAAAACCCTTCTTCCTTTCAGAATATATACTGTAAAAAGGAATTGAACAATCTCCCTACAAAAGGTACCCGCTTTAATTCCCCTCAATAATTTATCCTCAGTTCACATTTCTTATACTGATATTATTAATACGATTTCTCATCCCAAGCTTTATTCCTGATGGAATACTTGACTATTTTGAAAGACATTATAATTACAGTTTAGCTCATACTTCCTTCTTGTATCTGAGTGAGGGTGAATTCCCTATAAGCTTTCAAAGTAATTCCTGTACATAAGTCGTAAAGAAAATGACATGTTCATAGATACCGACCAATATGAATTAATTAACTTTACTGAAATCGAAAGTGCATCAGTCGTTGAGGAGAATATGAGGTGAACTGTGTATAAATATATTAAAGACCAAGCACGTAGGTATGGATGTGTCTATATGACCTCCGGTGATGTGGCAACACCTTCGGAGGCAGCAACCACCACAAGGTGTACGCATATATACAATTTTCGGAGGCCACATGATACACTCTGTGGTCCTCATATATGACCCTTTAAAAATTTGGAAATCATTTCCCCTCTCATGGAATCCGAATTGGTTATCATTTCAACACCCCATATATAAATTTTATTTATATATATATATGTAGAACTGAATTCTCGGGTATTGATCCGCGTTGTGTGGTTTCGGTCCTCAAAAGGACCAATTTCACGACGTTTCGGCAAAGTCGCATTTGCCATCTTCAGGTGATTCGACCGTAGAGTCTGGAAAATCTAGGCGAACTAGCAGACTCTACGGTCGAATCACCTGAAGATGGCAAATGCGACTTTGCCGAAACGTCGTGAAATTGGTCCTTTTGAGGACCGAAACCACACAACGCGGATCAATACCCGAGAATTCAGTTCTACACATTACGTCCGCGAGAACCTAAGAAGAAATATATATATCTATATATATATAATATATATATATATATATATATATATATATATATATATATATATATATATATATATATATATATATATATATATATATTTACATCCCGCTATCTCCGGGGCGTCCTTTCACTATTCCTACTCTGAGCGTCCACTGCGTATTTCTCATGCAATCTCTACTATAACGTATGAATATATTCCATGTTTGAACAGTAGAGGTCGTAATAAGTTCATAGCCTTCATATCACAGGAAACAATTTTTAAAATTTGCATTCTACTGATTTCAGAGCGTCCGTTCATAAAGCCGCTCCTGAGCGTCCAAAATATACAGTAAAGCTTTCAAATTTCGGGTACTCAGCGTCCCCGCAGTATAGTTTGCTTTCATGCACCACATTTCTGAGCGTCCAGCGATGTTGCCAGTTTAGAAGGCTTATAATCGATATGAAGGATTTTACAAATCAAAAGATAATGCTAATCCTTTCGGACCGTTGTTGAATAAAACTGTTTTGTTGGTCCTCTATAACAGTCCCAAAATTTACATTGCGTATCATATTCTTTCTTGAATAACTGATGAACATTTCAGTTATATTTAAAGTTCAAAATTGAAAATATCCAATATGTAATGTATTTTTTATAAGAAAATGTATAGATAATTTTATTACTTAACTTGAAATTGCGTATTTTTCTAACCAAACGAAATTTTCTGTGGGAATTGAGGTGATCATACATACATTATTAATAAAATTTGAAGGCAATGAGAATGAAAAATTCCTTAAATAAAAAACGCACTTTATTCAATATAATCAAACTTAAAAAACAAACGATACCTCCTCTTATTCTATATAGACAGAAAAATAAATAACTATATGAGAAATAGACAGAAAAATATATAACTAAATAAAAATCTTTCTATAATCCAACGGCAGTAATTGTCCACATATGTAAAAAATTGTCCACATAGGTAAAAGATATTAACTTCTTAACAACCTCTTTTGAGCTATAAAATCTTTTTTGAAATTGATTTGAAGAGCAGTTTTGAAAATGCGTAAGATCATCTTTTAGCGTTAGAAGGAATCTTGAATAAATATTTATAAAACGATTGCAAACATTTTTTAGCTTGAAAGAAGATACTGAATACATTTATTCAATCTACAGTTAATGACAAATTTAAACAAGTGAAATAATAACTTTTTCTTGTTATATACAGATGTTGGGTCAAGGAATATGAAAATGAATAAATCACTTTTTTCTATTGAACTCAACAACCAGACTGTGGTTACTCACAACATTCAAAGCATCTGTCTATGATGAATGAATGACTGAATGACTGTAACTGGTAGTATAACGTAAAATGTAAAAAATACCGAAGAATTTTCGAGAACCGGCGTTTTGGGACGCCCACAAATCGACGGCCTGAAAGTACTATATACAAACACCTTTCCCTTCTCCTACTCTGAGCGTTCACCACATGTTTCTACCGCTAAAGCTGAATACTATTCACAATCTACCGATTTCAAAGCATCCAAAACATATTTCTAAATGTCTAAATATCGGAAAGTACGCGTATAGTGGCTTTCATTCTGCACATTTCTGAGCGCCCAGCAATCTTATTTATGGTAGCTGAATTCATAGGAAAGATTTTACGAGTCAAAAGTAATGAAAATTGAAAAAATAACTCACGATATTCTGTTTTTAATTCATAAAGACTTTCATAATCGGCGATTAAAAGTTCGAAACAGAATTCTACAGTAGAGTTGATTAGAGAAGCACGTTTCACATAAGATATGTTGTGATTAACTGACCTCATGTTGTAGAATTGGAATATCTGGTTGGTTGAGAATTTTCTCAACCTTGTTGTTATGGACTATCGTCAATAAGCAATATGAATAAGAAATAATCACCCTTCAAAAATTCAATTGTGGAAGCCGTTACTTTGTGATAGTTTATCATTTTAAGGAAATAATAAATGAAACTACTTTGTTATACTATCACTGATATTTAATATAGTCGTTACTATAGTTTCAACACTAAACGTGTCATCTTCAGACTGAACGAAGGTATGAATTCAACAAGTATTATATCTACTATATATAGGTTAAAGAAGGAATACAAACAAATTTTATGGCTATAGGAAATAGTTCTAGGAAAAACCAGAGAGGGGTAAAGTGATCAGGTGGTTCCGTGAGAGAACCTTAGTGGAGAGGGTATATTTACTAACGGACTTTAAATACGAAAATCAGGTTATTAATACATTGAAAAGATTACTGTAATATAAATCTAGTTGATCGCTAAGGATCTTATTATCATACATCTTCATTGCTTTGAAAATTCCTATTGACTCCAATATAATTAGTTTTGAAATTTTATCCTGTCTATGTAACATTTGGACATTACTCAAAATAGGAAAGATATGGCCTGTTTCTTCAATATGATTTGCAAATGAAGAATCGGTCTTATTGATTTTAAAGGAACGAAAATGTTCTTTATATCTAACTGCTATGTTACGGCAAAATAACCTATGTATGATGTAAAACCTATCACACTCTGAACAAGTTAGTTTATAAACTCCGGGACTTTTAAATTTGTCAGTTTTATATTTCGCATTGAATATAATATGAGATAATTTGTTTGGGGGCTTAAAGCTGATGGTCAGGTTATGATGGGATAACATGTTTGCAATTTTTTCGCTTACAGGACCAAAATAAGTTAAAGAAACTTATTTTAATGAGTTATCTTTGTCTTTCATAAAGGGATAAGTGCTATTGTAAATTAATTTTTGTATTTCTCTATCTATTAAATTAGAAATTACTTGAGGAACGAAACTGTTATTTGTAGCAATAACTTTAATTGTATCTAATTCTTTACTAAGATTTTCTTGAGATAAGGGAAGGGAAAAGGCTCTATTTATCATTGAATGAAAAGCAGCTAGTTTATGACTATAGGGGCTATGTAAAGAGGTACAAATTACTGTATCTGTGAAAATAGGTTTTCTGTAAATGTCGAATGAGATGCTATTATTATGATGTAATAATGTTAAGTCTAAGAAATTTATTTTGTGACCCTTTTCTGTCTCTAATGTGAATTTTATGTTGGGATAAATATTATTGATGAATGATAAGAAAGCATCTAACTGTCTAGATGTACCTTTAAATAGGGCTAAAATATTGTCTAGGTATCTGTACCAAAATTGAATATGTTTTTTGTTATAGCAGAACTCATTATAGTATCTTCTTTGTGAGAAATAAAAATATCTGCGAGAAGTGGACTTAATGGAGAACCGATAGCTAATCCGTTATTTTGAGTATAAAATTTGTTATTAAACTGACAGTACTTTTGACTGAGGCATATATCGAATGCCTGTTCTATTTCTGATTTTATCGAAGGATTAATATGTGACTTTTCAAAGATATTTGTGACTAAATTCCGACATTCAATGGGAGGGATATTTGAAAACATATTAGAAACATCAAAGGATACCAAAATACCGTAGTTAGGTATAATTTTTGGTTTAATTTGTTTGTATTCCTTCTTCAACCTATATATAGTAGATATGGTACTTGTAAATTCATACGTTCGTTTTCGTCTGAAGATGACACGTTTAGTGTTGAAACTATAGTAACGACTATGATAAATATCAGTGATAGTATAACAAAGTAGTTATATTTATTATTTCGTTAAAATAATCACCCTTATTCACTATAATTATTTCTTATTTATAGTGCTATCCACAGTAACTCTTTTATAGTTTATTAGTCAACAAGCAATATTAAGGTCTACAACAGAAGATTTTCTCGCAATGACATGATTTTCAACTATGATTGAAAATATTCTTTTCTAACAAGCTGGGAACATGGAATGGTATCTTCGCTTAGTTGGTCTCAATTTCCAGTTCCACAAGATAGATGACTTTCACCCATAGATGACAACATAGTCTTCACAAAATCATCAAAGTCTGATGCAGACACAATAACATTTGAAAATATTCAATCTCCAGATTGAAGATCGGAAATAGTTTTAATTTTTTATATCCAGAAATAGACGCTCAAGATGAGTCGATAACTTTATGTTCGATTTGGATAGAAATTTCAATATTGCTTTGCAAAAATATTCTCTGACTAATCGGCTGTGTTTAATTCAGCAAAACTAATAATATTCCTGGGAATGATTAAAAAGATTGTTCTCATTACCAGCTGTTGAATGCGCTGATATTGTTTTTACAGACATAAAGATATTTCGAAGATCACCTCTTGCGAGAACGGAAACATAGTCAGTAATGATTTGATACTTGTAGGGTTCACTATTATTATCTGTATGATGGGAAGATGACGATAAGTGTCTCCTAATAAATGTTTGGGCCTCTAGAGGGCCCAATTTTGGCCTATGGACAAAGTCTTAGAGCAAACAGAGAAATACATCGGCTATTCAGATTTGAAACAACGTACGGAAATTCGTTCACTATTCCAAGTTATAACCAATTTCATCATAAAAAACGCGGAATTTCATTTAGCGACTATAAACGAGGGTCGGTACAATGGATTCCGCGCGAGAAACTATACTTTTTTAAATGTTTTAAAATGCACCTGAATGCTTATGATTGTTTTGTGTGAATGTGAGTGTATGTAAACGTGTGGTGTATATGTGACCGTGACATGATGTCATCATAGGGTGTTACATATCAAAATCATCATCATCTGATATACTGATTTCTGACTCGGGGAAATTAGAATATTCTTCACCTTCACAATGCTTACATATGAGCTACAAGGTAATCCTAAATTTTTCACAAACATTTACCCGTACAATTTTATTCACAATCACGAGGGATTATTTTGAACAATTCATCGGGACGTGCATTTTTATTGTTTGTATTGGAGTAAGTTCGTTCAGACTATTCCTCCAACCCCATTTCTTCGGATCAATGGTTTGATTACCGAACACGCTAACAATATGTTGCTTTGCAGCATTATCGTATGTTCATATGGTTACCTTGTTGGAATCTTATGTAGAGTATGGAAGATCGGGAATTGTAATTTGTTGATAAATGCGTTAAACAAAGAGCTCCCAATTTTTCATGCCAGCGAACGATTACATTATGCCAAGGCATCACAAGGTAACCATATGAAAATACGATGATGCTGCAAAGCAACATATTTTTAGGATTATTACCAAGTTCAGGTTTGGAAAGGTAATAAAACCATTGATCCAACGGAATGGGGTTGGAGAAATAGTCCGAATGGACTTACAAACAGTAAAAATGTACATCCCAATGAGTTGATCAAAATAATCTCTTGTGGTTGTATAAAAAAATGTACTGGTAAATGTTCGTGCTTAAAAATAGGACCACCTTGTAGCAGCTCATTATGTAAGCATTGTGAAGGTAAAGGATGTTCTAATTGCCCCGAGCCAGAAATCAGTATATTAGATGATGATGATTTTGATAAGTGTATGGATGAGAATAAACACGATGATGAAGATGATGACGATAACAATGATGTTATCAATGACAATTGCGACGATCAAATTTTATCAAACTTAGATGATGAAGCGGATCACGATGATCCATATATCAATAATGATCACATTACATCATTAGCAATATATGCTGACACTGATAACGAAAACTTAGGTTATTTGTGAATAATTAGACATATAGATAATTTTCCAATGAATATGAAATGTAAAAGAAAAAAAAATATAAATGTGAAAAAAACAAATTATTTATTAATCTTAGTTTTTTTTGTTTAAATATTGAAATTTGTTATGTAACACCCTATAATGACATCATGTCACGGTAACATATACACGTTCACACGTCTTCATACACTCACACATTCACACAAAATGATTATAAGCATTCAGGTGCATTTTAAAACATTTAAAAAGTATTATTTCGCGGGAGGAATCTATTGTACCGGCCCTCGCTTATTGCCGCTAAATGAAATTCCGCGCTAGTTTTTATGATGAAATTCGTTATAACTTGAAATTGTGAACGAATTTCCGTACGCTGTTTCATACCTAAATAGCCAATGTATTTCTCTGTAGTTTGCTCCAAGACTTTGTTGATATACTCAAAATTGGGCCCTTTAGAGGTCCAAACACATTTATTAGGATAGCTTCATTTATACTCGACTCAAATCGATATGCTTGGATTTAAATAGTCGCTATGAAAATCTCTTAAAGAACGTAGAATTTGAATTCCGTGAAAAATGTCTAAATCCAAAAGATTTTAATTTTTAAGCTATCTTAAATTTTCAAAATGACGCCAAAGTTATGTCTTTAAACGAAAATGATTGAATTTCGGACATTGAGTGCAGAATAATAGAATATTTCGAATCAATTTGGTTTTAGATCGAGAACTTAAGTATTTCGTCTGGAATTCGTGAAACACAGATTTTTTTTTGGCCCAAAAAAATGAGGTAGGTCAAAATACCAGAAACCGAAAGAAGAGAAATAAAAATACTATGTTTCCACCGAAACAGAATATGAAATAAACAAAAACTCTTTGACATATACTCCATTCTTCAATGTGCTAAAAAACAGAGTAAATGGACCCTACCTTGGGCCCACGCCCTCTAATCGATTTCGGACCAGAGCCAAAAATCGCGTATTAATTTTTCCGAAAACTTTTGTTGAAACATTTTTCCATACAACTCAAAGCTTTGTCTCAAAATGCAAAAAATTGAGAAAAGGCCATTTTTGCTTCCAAAATATGGTCATAGCTTTTTGAGCACAGGGTTAATGCAAATTTAAACTACCCCATCGTTCTCAGTGTGTCAAAATACATAGAATAGACCGCAATTAGACCTCGCGGAAATTAGGACAAAAATCGTCGATTTTCCTCCTTAAATGCCTGGACTATTGACGGAACGCGCTATCCCTTTATCCGGTACCGCACCTGCTGGTGTGATCGGCAGTGAACGTGTTGTCATAATATTTCTCTCTACAATCGGCAATCGGCCAGATGATTAGCGCTTCAAATGACGCGCGAAACAGAGCGAATAGTGTCGAGTATTTCGACAATCCCTACTACTCAATATCTCAAAAACGGTCGTACCTCTTTTGAACTTTTAAGCCAGTAAGTTTCGACAATCATTCCATAATTTGTGTTAAGATTTCTGATAAGCAATGAAAGAGTTCACACTTTAACACTATAAATAAGAAACAATCGCTCTTATCCACTAACAATACTGTTCTGTTTACTCTGATGATGGCTACTTGGTAGCTGAAAGGTCCTAAGTACTTGACAGTATTTCAATTTTATAAGTATGATAGTTCCTTATTCATAGGGTCCAAATTTTGAGTGGATTGCATTTATCATTTGGCCGCTACACGAGAACATACTTCATGCCATATAACTCGATTCAAGATTAAATGGCAAAAATTAACAAATATAACATGTGTTGGCAATGTCCGTCTTTCTAGTCGATTCCTCATGAATGATCTCTCTCAAATAAGCCTTCCTTATTCCGAATTATCTCGTATTGCTCTATTACTATTTGTTCAAGATTTCTCTCATTTTCAATTCGCACCTAGTTCATTTAAATAACTCCATGGAACAGAATCTGAGGATTGTTAGCCAGGTTAACGAGGAGGCCACGCAACTGTACGGCATTATCCTCTTTTGAGGGTTAATCTAACTAAAATGAGGAGGTGCTCCATCATGCATAAACCAAATTACTGATCTATTTGCGTATGGTACATTAACTATCAGATCTGTAAGGTCGTTCTCCAATAAATTGAAATATGTTTCACCATTCAAGTGAGGAGGAATTATAAAAGATCCATTCCCACCATTTTCGAATAGATTTTCCATGAAAATGTTTTTTTTGAAAAAAAATGTAAGAATACTTTTTTGAAGCAAAATTTTCCCAAAAACCTATAATTAGTTTCAGAATAAAATAAAATGATGCGATCCAAAATAAAGCAGAAAATGTGTTGCAAGTTCCCCGTACCGTCGCTTCTGTTAAGAAGCTTCGTCGACCGGTACCTACCATATAAAAAATTTTGCATCGATAAAGCCAAATTACCAAAACTGAAAGCTTGGCATGTTATGGTTCCTGAGTCATAAAACGAAAAACATCTTCCAGTCTTCATCTTTGAAGCTCCGTAGACTCTTTATTGGAACATTTCCGGACTTGATTTGATATAAATTTTTCTTATTTTCTTAGTTTGGCATATGAAATTCCGGATATGCTATATAGACATCTAGATATGGATCACCTTCCGCATAAAAGAAAACAAAATCAGTAATGATTTAATTCCTATGGGCCTCATTATCATTATCTGGATGAAGGGAAGGAAACGGGCAGACGATAAGCTCCCCGAATAACCGTTTTTTTTGATAACTGGGGAATTTCCTACTCGGGACATTTTTGTTTTCCAGAATTACAGCTGCTGTCCTGATTCACAACAGTTTCAAAAAAATGGAGAAGGGCATACAGTGGATTTGTCGTAGGATTCGGTTGAAATGTATAAATGAGGGTGATGGCAATATATAAAGGAATATTAAAAAATTAATCAATAACCAAAGAAATATAATAAACTATTTAACTAGCTTGATGAACAACTTGTTCTATCGAAAATAATTTTAAAGTAAAAAAAGCAACTCTAGAGCACAAACAATTAAAATTAATCTAGAAATTAATATTGAAATTAAATCTTTAAATATCATTTATAGATAAATTCACTTACAGATTCTAAATCTACTATGCGAATCGGACATAATAACATATTACTCCATCTATACATTTTGACCAATAATAATAAAGATTCTTGACCCAGTATGAATTATATATGAAAATTCTCGGGAAATATGTCACATTACACTATGTTTTACCACCCTGGTTTTGAGACGAAAATTTGAAACAGAGTGTAATGTGACCTATTTCCCGAGAATTTTCATATATAATTTTGACCAATCTTATATTCTGTTCTTTCATAGTAAAATGCAATAATATTGATAATATGAAGATGTAAATCAACCTAGCTCTCACCGGCTTAAACTAAAAAATTTTGCGGATCGAATTTGATTCAATAGACTCTACAACAAAAGTTTAATTAGATGGATTCACCATATAGATGTCGCAACTCTTTTTTTCGATTAAAACTCTAAAGAAAAATTACGCTGCTAAGGTAATCAAAACTTATAATCTCAACCAAATGATCCAATTATCATTTATCTGAATCTATATTTACGGACTCGCCGATCATCGAACACCTTAAAGTTGCAGAGAAGTTTACTTTCACGGAATTTATCATTCGGTTTTTCAGCAATACACGAAAATATATTATGTAAAATTATCTCTTGATTGCGATGATGAGACGACACAGAATTAATGTCGTTGAGAATAACGATGAATTGATATTACCTCAAAGTTTATTGACCCCTACGTATTCCCTCATCTTAACCAACAAGCCGCGCGCCGACTCGCCAATTCGTTACAAATAATGAAAATCATGTGGTGAACTGCTTACGCTCAGTTTGAAATGCAAGAAAAATGAGAATAATGCAGAATAACTATCAGAATACGGCGTTGTCATTTCTCCTCGACGTCGAGGACGCCTACAAATCGACAGGCTGAAAGTACTGCATACACCTGACTAATACACAGGAATTGTAGCGAACGCCTCTAACGGCAGACACGTTGTACTATCAGTATACTTTTAATACACAAAACGACAGGTTGCACTAGCATCTGAGCGTCCAGACAAATTTTCGCCAACGGGTTCAGCTAACAAGTATGAATGATTTACTACGGGGAAACTTCCAAGCGTCCGTATACGGACGCTCTGTAGGAACCGGACGCTTGGAAGATAGCAATCCGTCAATGTACGGACGCTCGGAAAGTAGTAGGATAAATATATATATATATATATATATATATATATATATATATATATATATATATATATATATATATATATATATATATATATATATATATATCTATTCATAAAGGGTACGTTGTGGCCTCCAAAGTAGATACTAGAGATACGTTGACACCTCATATATGACGTTGTCGCCTCCGAATTCGGAGGTGACAGCGTTTTCGAATGTTCTCATTGCCTATGGCCTCAGTAGGCCTTCCAGAGCCCTAAACCGAAATTTTTATCGGAGCCCACAAAGTAGTCTTTATACCCACAAAAGAAATTTTTAGTTCTGGTATATACCGCTGCTACTGGTAGTGCACAAAACTTATAGGGAGGGCACGTTGTCGCCTCCGATTATATAAATCTTATTTTTGCATCACATACGCTACGCTGCCGCCTCCGCTAAATGGCAACATCGGTCGGACAAGAGGTAATGTTCGCATCATCTCTATGAGTATGTGACGCTCGTAGAATGATAAAATGAGTGCAGTCCAAACTCATAACGATGTCATCAATAACTAAGATGATATTAAAAATATGCAATAAGTACCAACAATGATTTAACTTTCACAAGCCATCAAATTTAAAGACAGTATATTGTATCACACTATTCAAGGAATATTTATGGTAACATAATCTCTGAATGTTCTTCACAATTTTTATTCGTTTAAAAATTATGATGCACCTAAATATTCAACACATATCTAGTATTTTGAAATAATTCAATTCTTAATGTGGTATATCCTTGATATTTTAATTTGTAGTGATTTCCATTGGAGGCTGATATTATTCAAAGGTGATGTTCTCTCATCTGAGCGAGTCTTTAGATTCCGCCGATCTCTTCGTTGGCGTAGTGAGGACTGTATGTGTCGTCACTGTAGACATTCGGCTTATGCTAGTTGCGCTTTATTTGTAACACTCAAACATAACAGTGAATATGTCAGTGCATAGTCGAATCATAATGTTGAAAATGGGAAGACGTGATGCGGCTTTATGCAAAAATAGAGTAAAATTCACAGGAATAGGTTTCCCGAATACTAAATTTTGGTTTGCCTGTGCTTTCTCGGCACTTATCTACTTGGGCTAGTAGGGGAAGAATCAAAATTTGAGTTTTTTCGTTCCTAAAGGACAACAGCGAAATTCATAATGTGAAGTATGCGTTGTAAGGTATTAAAATTTTGTTTGAGCCAAAATGTTCATGACTAGAATTATTTTGGAGTACGATTTGGACCATTTTTACAGGACCGGATTGCGGTCAATTTTTTACATGAGGACTGCATATATTTTAACATATTCCTATTCGCTGTTACATTTTATATAATTTCTTGATATTAAAAAACTTAGACATTTGTTCCATTAAATTGACAACTAAATTGGATTCCTTGTTGAAAGGAACCTACATTATTAGATCTTTTACAACATTTTCATAATTATTAATACAGCGTGTTCAAAACATAATAATGAAATTGAAATTGAGAAAACTGCCAAAAATTAATTTTTTCAAATGGAAACCCCTAAGTGTTATAATTTTATTTTATTCAGAATTGAAAATAAGGTTCATTAGAATTTTTCGGCTAATGCACCTTTTTATAAGAAAGACATTGGTGTGAGAGAAGTTGATTGCCTGGCCGTAGCCTACTATCCACACTCCATTTGAATAGTTAAATGTGAAAAATTTCTGTTATGCTATTTTTTGTTTGTTTCAATGCAACTTTTTCCCACTATGATTCTTGCTCATTAGAATTTTTCGGCTGATACACCTTTTCATAAGGAAGACATTGGTGTAGGAAAAGTTGATTGCCTGGCCGTAGCGAATCATCCACACTCCATCTGAATAGTAGAATGTATGAAATTTCTATTATGACATTTTTTGCTTGTATCGCTGCAACTTTTTTCCACTATAATTCTTGCTCATAAGAATTTGTCAGCTGATGCAACCTTTTATGGGGAAGACATTGGTGTGAGAGAGGTTGATTGCCTGGCCGTAGCATACCGTCCACACTCCATTTGAATAGTTGAATGTATGAAATTTCTATTATGAAATTTTTTGTTTGTATCGCTGCAACTTTTTTCCAATATAATTCTAGCTCTAAGAATTTGTCAGCTAATGCACCCTTATATGGAGAAGTTATTGGTGTGACAGAGGTTGATTGCCTGGACGTAGCATACCGTCCACATTCCATTTTAATAGTTAAATGTAAGAAATTGCTGTTATGAAATTTTTGATTTGATCCGCTGCAACTTTTTCCCACTATGATTCTTGCTCATTAGAATTTTTCGACTGATACACCTTTTCATAAGGAAGACATTGGTGTAGGAAAAGTTGATTGCCTGGCCGTAGCGAATCATCCACACTCCATCTGAATAGTAGAATGTATGAAATTTCTATTATGACATTTTTTGCTTGTATCGCTGCAACTTTTTTCCACTATAATTCTTGCTCATAAGAATTTGTCAGCTAATGCAACCTTTTATGAGGAGGACATTGGTGTGAGAGAGGTTGATTGCCTGGCCGCAGCATACCGTCCACACTCCATTTGAATAGTTGAATGTATGAAATTTCTATTATGAAATTTTTTGTTTGTATCGCTGCAACTTTTTTCCACTATAATTCTAGCTCCAAGAATTTGTCAGCTAATGCACCCTTATATGGGGAAGTCATTGGTGTGAGAGAGGTTGATTGCCTGGCCGTAGCATACCGTCCACATTCCATTTTAATAGTTAAATGTAGGAAATTGCTGTTATGAAATTTTTGATTTGATCCGCTGCAACTTTTTCCCACTATAATTCTTGCTCATTAGAATTTTTCGGATGATACACCTTTTTATGAGGAAGACATTGGTGTAGGAAAAGTTGATTGCCTGGCCGTAGCGAATCATCCACACTCCATCTGAATAGTAGAATGTATGAAATTTCTATTATGTCATTTTTTGCTTGTATCGCTGCAACTTTTTTCCACTTTAATTCTTGCTCATAAGAATTTGTCAGCTAATGCAACCTTTTATGGAGAAGACATTGGTGTGAGACAGGTTGATTGCCTGGCCGTAGCATACCGTCCACACTCCATTTGAATAGTTGAATGTATGAAATTTCTATTATGAAATTTTTTGTTTGTATCGCTGCAACTTTTTTCCACTATAATTCTAGCTCTAAGAATTTGTCAGCTAATGCAACCTCATATGGGGAAGACACTGGTGTGAAAGAGGTTGATTGCCTGGCCGTAGCATACCGTCCACACTCCATTTGAATAGTTGAATGTATGAAATTTCTATTATCACATTTTTTGTTTGTATCGCTGCAACTTTTTTCCACAATAATTCTTGCTCATAAGAATGTGTCAGCTAATGCACCCTTTTATGAGGAAGACATTGGTGTGAGAGTAGTTGATTGCCTGGCCGTAGGATACCGTCCACACTCCATTTGAATAGTTGAATGTATGAAATTTCTGTTATGAAATTATTAGTTTGTATCGCTGCAACTTTTTTCCACTACAGTTCTTTCTCATAAGAATTTGTCAGCTAATGCAACCTTATATGGGAAAGACATTGGTGTGAGAGAGGTTGATTGCCTGGCCGTAGCATACCGTCCACATTCGATTTTAATAGTTGAATGTAAGAAATTGCTGTTATGAAATTTTTGATTCGTTTCGCTGCAACTTTTTCCCACTATAATTCTAGCTCATCAGACTTTTCCGGCTGATGCACCTTCCCATAAGAAAGACATTGGTGTAGGAAAAGTTGATTGCCTGGCCGTAGCAAATCATCCACACTCCATCTGAATAGTTGAATGTATGAAATTTCTGTTATGAAATTTTTTGTTTGTATCGCTGCAACTTTTTTCCACTATAATTCTTGCTCATAAGAATTCGTCAGCTAATGCAACCTTATATGGGGAAGACATTGGTGTGAGAGAAGTTGATTGCCTGGCCGTAGCATACCGTCCACACTTCATTTGAATAGTTGAATGTATGAAATTTCTGTTATGAAATTTTTAGTTTGTATCGCTGCAACTTTTTTTCACTATGATTCTTGCTCATAAGAATTTGTCAGCTAATGCAACCTTACATGGGGGAGACATTGGTGTGAAAGAGGTTGATTGTCTGGCCGTAGCATACCGTCCACACTCCATTTGAATAGTTGAATGTATGAAATTTCTATTATGACATTTTTTGTTTGTATCGCTGCAACTTTTTTCCACTATAATTCTAGCTCATAATAATTCGTCAGCTAATGCTCCCTTTTATGAGGAAGACATTGGTTTGAGAGTAGTTGATTGCTTGGCCGTAGGATACCGTCCACACTCAATTTGAATAGTTGAATGTATGAAATTTCTGTTATGAAATTTTTAGTTTGTATCGCTGCAACTTTTTTCCACCATAATTCTTGCTCATAACAATTTGTCAGCTAATGCAACCTTATATGGGGAAGACATTGGTGTGAGAGAGGTTGATCGCACGGCCGTAGCATACCGTCCACACTCCATTTGAATAGTTGAATGTATGAAATTTCTGTTATGAAATTTTTTGTTTGTATCGCTGCAATTTTTTCCCACTGTAATTTTTGCTCATTATACTTTGTGGGCTAATGTACCTTTTTATAGAAAAGACATTGGTGTAGGAGATTTGATTGCCTGGCAGTGACGAACCATCCATACTTCATTTAAATAGTTAGTGTATGAAATCTCTGTTAAAAAATTTTGTACTCTTTTGAACCTCGTTGAATTATCCTGAATATGGTTTAAATTTCAAACGAACAACACAGTACGACAATAGGCAATGCATTATATTCCAATAATATCATTATATGTTCGATTAAAAAGAAGAAATAACTAAATAAACCAGTACATATTATCAGAATTGGTATAAAATGAATATCGGACGTACGTATATGTTTGCCATCTAAATTTGAACGTAGTGAGCGAGATGAGTGAGAGGTTTGTAGCGCGGTGGTTGGACTGCACGTACAATGTTTCAATAGAGACTAGTAGCCGAGTCGGCGAAAGTGTGGCTGGGAAAGCGTGGATAACTTCACACAAATATCCATATCTAGGCACTGCATGAAGTTTTGAGTCAAAAAACCACTTCAAAGGCTGGTTATTTGGAAATTCTTCTTTCAATTGTTGATAAGTAGCTTAATATGAAATATATCCTAATAATAAAATGACTAGTAATGCTTTGATATATTCTAACATGTGTCAGTTACTATCAGGTATGAATTACAATGATTCCGCGGAAAACAGGTCACCTTGACACATATGCTCATTATTCTAGCATTTATGTACGTTTGGGTCTCACGACCATCATCAGAAGACGCTCATGTTATTTTTTGTACAATCTCAACATTTGAAATTTTTTTTTCAAATTTACGGTAATTTGAATAACAGTCATCGGAGAAGTCTAGAGATATTTGGAGAATAGGATACAAATAAAATGTCTCCCGATGATGGTCGTGAGGCCAAAACTTACGTCGAGACGAAATTAATAAGCATATGTGTTAATGTGACCTGTCTCCTGAGAATGTACATCCAGGATGTCCCACGTTTTAGTAGCAGAACCTCAACAGTAGATAGAAAATTTGAATTGAGAAAAAAGTTCCTATTAACATATATGCACAGACGCTTGATTTTTGAGGGTGTTGAATTTAAAAAATAAATGTCTTAATTTTGTTAGCATCTCCGAAGATAATTAAGATGTTCGAATGAAATTTGGTGTCGTGGATGCATAGATAAGTTACCATATATGCACATGTCGTGAATGCATAGATAAGTTACCATATTTGCACATAATTTGAGACCGATATTGTTCCCAGTGGCGTAGATATAGGTTTTCAATAACAATAAATAGGTCCCAAAAGTGTTATCACTCTGTAAAGACGAATAAGGTATTTTGACATTCCCTTGTACCTGGCACCATGTCACGCCAAATTCAATTCTTGTGATAAACTAGCACCACCATGAAAATCGGGTCAAAATTGGAAATAGAGGAACCTTAAATTAAAGAGCGTCGTTGAGTGACGGAAATAAAGTAAGCTGTCTTTTCTAATCTGTACAGCGATACATTACTAAGAAAGGCCGAATAACAAATTTTTATTTCCAAAAATGTTTAAACCAGATAACTATAATGTACTTTAATTCAAAGTAGGTAAGTCCACCAACAAGAGTTAACAAGACACAATTTTCCAAATTTTGTGTGGTTATTTTGAAGAAATTGTTCAAACTGATTCCCATTTTCTCGTATACATAGTTCACAACGTCGTATAATAGATATTAGATTTTCAAACGAAAACCTTTTTCCAATTTTCATCAGATTTTCATGGTGGTGGTAATTAATCACAAAAATTAAATTTTTCGTGAAACGGTGTCAAGTACAAAGAAATATCAAGAGACCTTATTTGTTTAGATTTAAATTCTGCAATTTGTTCCTCAAAGGTAACCTATACAGGGTGATAACACTTTTCGGGCCAATTTATTGTTATTAAATACCTATATCTACGCCACTGGAAACAATAATGGTCTCAAATTATGTGCAAAAGTGGTAACCTATCTACGCATCCATGGTACTGAATTGCATTGAGCTATCGTGATTATCTTCGAAGGTTCAAACAAAATTAAGACATATTTTATAAAATTCAACACCCTTGTATCTCAAAAATTGAGGGTCTGTGCATATAAGTTGATAGGAACTTTTTTCTTCAAAATCAAATTTTCTATGGACTGTTGGAGTTCTGCTACTAAAACCTGGGACACCCTGTATATCTATCAGTTTCTTAGAAAATTAACTAATAAAAACCATAATTTGTTATTAACAAATGAAAGGTCGTTATTGATCTTAAAAGCTGTGTATTATAAATACCTTTAATTTGGTTCTAGATCTCCTATTTACGACTCAGGGTTCCTTGATAATAGCAAGTATAAGAAACATTTTGCAATAAGTTACTGTTTAAAAATTGAAGCTCGCAGATTCGGAGAGAATTATTGAGTATTATAATCAGCGCATTTTTCTTCATTATAATGCACCATAGTCTCGCTGTGGTCCTGCAAAAAGTATTTCAAAAGTTACCCTGAATGACCTGTACTCATTTGTAGGAAGGAATTACCTTCAACAACGACTACAAGCTAGTGCGGTGTCCAATTAAATTGAAAGTCATCAAGACAAACAGAAAAAAACATTAAATTCCAGGGTTGGTAGTGAAAATTTGAAGAACGTGAGGGTGCAGCTTATGGACCAGGAGATAGAGTCTTCTTCTTTCATAGCATTAAAAGAGAATGCATAGAAAGTTGAAAATCTGAATAACTTTTATCCTATTTTATGAAGCTCGATAAATCTTCATCGACATGTGGTACTCGAATTAATGTTGTTCAGTTCAATTTTACAATAATTCATAATTTGCAATTATCAAGATCAACATGATTGTGGAACTTTTTGTCTAGTGAGGTTTTTTCAGAAGACTAAACTCAGAACTTTGAGACTGTTGATCGTGAATCTAATTATGTAAAAAACGAATTAAATATCAACGATATTACATTCATCAAACTCACTGAAGATACATGTTCCTTTATAATGGGCGAACGTGAAAATATTCTTCAATCTCTACTGGTACCAGAGGGTTGGTCTCAAGGAGTAGCCGTAAGTGTCATAAGCTTCAGGAAATGACGTCCACGATTGAGACGAATTTTCAACTTTCCAAACAACAAAAATGCAACCCTGCGTTGTGAGTTTATCAAATAATCAACGTTTATTCTATCAAAATGTCCTAGACTTACGCAACAGATTCTATGATTAAGTAATTATTGTCACTTATCCAATTATAATACTATGTGAAATGAGTTTGAACAAATAATTTTTTACACTTGAAATTTTTGATGATATGTACAACTGTATACCGTAAAGTTCATGAAAGTATCACAGTGTCACTAGAACTAGTTAACTAAACAACGTGGAGGTGGTGTGCCTATCGCAATTATAAAATCATCAATATCTAAAAAACCAACTGTCTTAGGGAACAACAAAGAACAACTGAATCTTAAAATCCAACTTGAGAAGTCTCACTTAATATCATCTGTAACTTACTTTCCGCTAAATTCTGAAATCGAATCCTATTTAGAACATTCATACCTGACCGAATTATCAGTATAGCAGTATTATTATCAAGTAGATAGAAGTATTTTGAAATAAATGAATGAAGATGACACAGTTTCATGATATTATCAATGAAATCATTGACATTTGCACCCTAAAATGCTCATTGTGCCATCTTCATTTCGCAAACGAATTACTAAAAGTATACAAAAACTAATTTTTGAGAGGAATGGAGGCTAATAAGCAATTCAAAAGGACTAACTCAGCAGCAGACTATAATTTGTCCTTTGAGTTAAGGAAAACGGTGTAGACCTATTTGGTGAATGATAAAAAAATATGTACCCACGAATCTGAAAATGATTTTATAAATGAACCAAAAGAATTTTGGAATTATGTAAGAACTAGCAAAGCCTATATGAGTTGTATGTATTTCAATAATATATTTTAAAACCCTTCTTCCTTTCAGAATATATACTGTTAAAAGAAATTGAACAATCTCCCTATAAAAGCTACCCGTTTGATTCCTCTCAATAATTTATCCTCACTTCACATTTCTTATACTGATATAATTGATACCATTTCTCATCCCAAGCTTAATTCCTGATGGAATTCCAGGCTATTCTGAAAGACATTATAATTACAGCTTAGCTCATCCTCTCTTCTTGATTATTAATATAATGAGTATCTAAGTAAGGGTGAGTTCCCTATAAGCTTTCAAAGTTATTCCTATACATAAGCCGGAAAGAAAATAACATGTTCATAGATACCGACCAATATGCATTAATTAACTTTGCTGGAATCAAAAGCGCATCAGTAGTTGAGAAGAACATGAGGTGAACTGTGTGTGAATATATAAAAGACCCAGCACGCAGGTAAAGAGGTGTCTATGTGACCTTCGATGATGTGGCAACACCTGCGGAGGCAACAACGACCACAAGGTGTACGCATATATACTATTTTCGGAAGCCACATGATACACTCTGTGCTCCTCATATATGACCTTCCAAAAATTTCGAAATCATTTCCCCTCTCAAGATATCCGAATTGGTTATCATTTCAACAATTAGAAAACCCGGAGGCGAGGTCGCCTTTTCCATGTACCGGAGGCGACAACATACCGTGCATCAATATATATATATATATATATATATATATATATATATATATATATATATATATATATATACATTCAAACCTGGTCGGGGCTGCTGCGAGCTCCGACGACATCGCAGCAGTCGCGCCAGAAAAACCTAAAAGGCGGTTAACCGAAGCTACTCCTCCCCACCGGTCGGTAAGTAGCTTCAGGTTCCTAAATCGTGTGCCCTAAGTATTCTAATTGAACCCAGAATGACTGCCTTTTGCATCCGGTCTATCAAGATCTGCGCCGAGTTCCTACAGGCCAGAATGATCTTCAAGTTTGAACGCAGCGAAGACCGAATTCCGCCCAAAACACCGATGATCAGAACCACTAATACGACCTTGTGTTCTTCTCTGCCGGAGAGGAGAATTCGATGACATACATAGTCTTGATTAGTTTATCGAGGAGGACAACGTCAGGCCTATTTGCTTGTATGGACCTGACGGTCGGAAACGGATAATTCCAGAAGATCTGGCATTTTTCGTTTCCGACAACGGACTCAATATCTCCTGGCATGTAAGGCAGCACCGGCTCTTGGTCTATTCCGTACGAGTGCCTTAGATGGTAATACAGCACCCGTAGGGCCGCATTATGGCGATGGGTGTACGCCGAGGCCGCTTTTGCCGGACATGCCGACAGAAGGTGGAAAAGCGTCTCAGGCGCCTTTCGACAGGCCCTGCAGCTGACATCAGGGACCTGCACACCCATCACATTGCGGCGATAGACCAACGTGTTAATTACGCCATCTTGGCAAGCTGCGGTAAATCCCTCAGTCTCGGATGTAAGCCCGGCTGACCTTAGGTAGCCGAAGGTCAGCCTAGTTGACAAGCCGAGCGTTTCGATGTTTCGATAGAAAACACCGTGTATCGGCTTGTCAACATGCCGCCTGAGCGTAAGATCTTGCTCCGCGGCATTTATCTGGGCTTTCAGGCGAGAAGGTAGGAGCTCGAGGTTGCCCTCTAGTCGGCCTTCTCGACTGATCTGAAATTCGAGACCAAGTTCTTCCGCAGCTTTTTGTGCTGCCTTAACGATAAATGCCCCCACTCCGGCCAATTCGTGACTTTTAACAAGGCACAGGAGGGGGTCCGAGCTCCTAAGAACTTTACAAGCTATACTCAGAACCACACTTCGATGCAGACCCTCCAGACTGAGGAGTCCCCTACCTCCCCGATGACGTGGGAGATAAATGCGGGAAACGGACGATCTAGGATGCAAACTGTGATGGATATGCATCATTTTCCGGGTGTCTTTATCGAGTCTATGCAGCTCATCGACCGTCCATTTCACCACTCCAAAAGAGTGGAGCAGGACTGGAACGGCAAGCATATTTGTTGCAGACACCTTGTTCCCACTCGAAAGTTCGGAAGACCAAATCTTTCGAACAAGGTTTCTGTATTTGCCGCGGAGAGCCACCTTTACCTGGGAAGCGTCATAATTAGGACGCTGTTCAATTCCCAGGTATCGATAGGTCTCTCCAGCATCGAGGTGTTTGAAGATGCTTCCGTCTGCAAGCTGCATATTCTCGTACACTTCCGGAGATCGTCCTCTCCTCAAATGAAACACTGCGCATTTGTCCAATCCCAACTCCATGCCTACGGCTCGTGTATATTCCTGAACCACATTGAGAGATTGATGGAGGTTCTTCTCCCCAGAGGCATAAAGTTTCAAATCATCCACGTAAAATAAATGGGTGATCTGATGCCTCCGGTCGTTCGGTGGTCCAGAGTAATATCCATGAGTCCGTCTTAAAGCAATGGAGAGTGGCAGCAGTGAGATATTGAACAAGAGGGGACTCAAGGAGTCTCCTTGGAAAACTCCCCTCTTGAATGTTACCAACTCTGTCAAGACTCGTCGTGTGCCTGATGTGATGGCAAAACGGGTCTTCCAGAGTGGCAACAGATGTTCTATGCATCTCACTAGTGGGGTAGGTACCGCAAGGCATTGGAGCAAGTATAATAATAGCTCATGTGATGTTGAATCAAATGCCTTGCGGTAGTCAATCCAGGCCATGGAAAGGTTGCGCTTGTAAAGTATAGAGTCCTGAGTGATAGATCTATCTATCACCAGGTTCTCCCGGCAACCCTCCATCCCTTTCTTTGCCCCACGCTGCTCGCTGATGTTATTAACTACCGGACCGATCGATTTCAACAACCTAGCATACAAGATACGTGTAAATAACATGTAGCAGGTGTTGAGACAAGTGATCGGTCGGTAGTTCTTGGGATCAGACAAGTCTCCACTCTTTGGAAGTAGCACAGTGTACCCCTCGACAGCCCAGCTTGGAATATGCCGCTCCTCTTTGACCCATGAGTCAAAGACTCTGGCCAGACGGCGGTGAGTGGAAGGAAATTTCTTCCACCACCATATGTTAATGCCGTCAGGGCCGGGAGCAGCATAGTTTTTGGTACCAACAAGAGCTTGTCGGACCTCATCCTCGCTGACTGCCTCGCACACTTCTGTTTGCGGAAGTTGACGTTCAGCGCAAAACATTTGGAAGTCTGCTAGGGCTGGAGTGTCTAGGTGAATTGGACGCGGTGACTCATACACTCCTTTCCAGAACTGCTCAACCTCCTCCACAGTCGGTGGAGCAACAATTGTGGGCGGTGGAGATTCAAAAAGCCGAGACGGGCTATCGCGAAATAAGGAATTCTCCCTGATGCGTCTAACCCGTCTGGCCAGATTTCTCCTTACCACGCCCAGGACTCGAATCCTATCCGCACAATGTTGCTTGATGGTCTGCAACACTGTACGTTTTAGTGTGTGATGGTGGCGGCGCACCATATATATATATATATATATATATATATATATATATATATATATATATAATAGATGTGGATAGAGTGTTTATCATAGAATAACTAATTCATACAATAATCATAGATATTTATAATTGTACAATCTTAGAATGTCTTGCATTTAATCAAATTCAATCCATTTCAAATTGTAATTAGCCATACATTACTCTTTCACACACAACCGTTCCAATGTTTTCTGCAGTTTTAATTGGATCTTAAAACACAAGTCGGCTGCAGACGCATTTCATTAATCGAAATCATCTATTCTTTTCTAAATTACATGGAAACACTAATTAACATTTTGAAAAAGACAATAAACATTGTCGAAACGTCAAAAAGAATTTTTATTTTATTTTATTTTCAGTATATATACGAACCAATATACCAAGAAAGCATACAAATATTACAAATGGTTCAAGAATATCAATAAAAGAATAATTTCGCCTGGTGGAATAGGTTTTTTATTTTTCGAAAATACACTACTCTCAACATCAATATACATACATCATAAGAATCATGGCTTTTTATAAGAAAATTGAAGAAAATTATGGATTCTACACCGTCCATTTATTGAAAACGTTCTCAAAGATGATGAATACTTTCGCCAATCAGAAGGGAAAATAGGAAAATATACTTATTACGACTATAAAGTTTAAGAATAATACCAAAATTTTCAAAAATCAATGATAATCACATCATTCTCAATAGTGAGTACTTAGATAATGCTTATCTTCAATTCAAGGAAACATCTCAATTGAAAGTATTGAAACCTCTCAATATCTGACATTTGTAAATGTCTATTCAAAATTCAACCTAAAAATGATAACGTATTGTTTAACTATGACACTATGAGTAACAATTTCGAGGTTAAATTTCATAGAATTATCTTAAACTTCAATAGTTGATTATAATAGATGTGGATAGAGTGTTTATCATAGAATAACTGATTCATACAATAATCATAGATATTTATAATTGTACAATCTTAGAATGTCTTGTATTTATTCAAATTCAATCCATTTCAAATTGTAATTAGCCATACATTACTCTTTCACACACAACCGATCCAATGTTTTCTGCAGTTTTAATTGGATCTTAAAACACAAGTCGGCTGCAGACGCATTTCATTAATCGAAATCATCTATTCTTTTCTAAATTACATGGAAACACTAATTAACATTTTGAAAAAGACAATAAGCATTGTCGAAACGTCAAAAAGAATTTTTATTTCATTTTATTTTCAGTATATATACGGACCAATATACCAAGAAAGCATACAAATATTACAAATGGTTCAAGAATATCAATAAAAGAATAATTTCGCCTGGTGAAATAGGTTTTTTATTCTTCAAGAATACACTACTCTCAACATCAATATACATACATCATAAGAATCATGGCTTTTTATAAGAAAATTATGGATTCTACACCGTCCATTTATTGAAAACGTTCTCAAAGATGATGAATACTTTCGGACCAACTATCAGTTCCGCAAATTACGTAGGTTTCTTTGGAAATAATTTGTGCTTGATTTTGTCCCTAATCACAATTGGAAAATTTTGCGTTGAGCGTTTGTTTTCTATCACGAATTTGGTAAAATCAAAAACTAGGAAGAAGATGGAACTGAATCTTTTAAATTAAATCTATTTAAATTTTGAATTCTTCTATTATGATTACTAGGTTTCATTTTGGAATTCTAATTCGATGAACAGGCTAGCTTCAGCAGTGCACTTCCCAAGTCATAAAATATAATCGGTATAATACGTAGAATCAGTTACGCACCCGGTATAATCTACAACTCATTAATAGATAGATGCAATTTACTATTTGTTTTGTCATAATCAAACACATATTTATGCAAGGTTTTTTGAAATATCCAGGAAACTATCCATGTTAGCATAAGATTGAGCCGGTAACAATGAGATCAAAAACATAATGTCACTGGACTTGTCATAGATATAATATCCATTCATAAATTTCACAAAAGGTTTATTACACGATAATGCCTGCATATCTAGGTAGCTGAAATTTCCAGCATGAATATATCAATGACTCTTCACTTCTCAACATAATAATTGGTAACAAGCAAAAAGTAGGTAGAATAGCATATTACTCTAGTTGAAACTATTTTGGGATGAAAATGAGAACATTCATGTGGAGTTTTCATTTGGAAACACTCCATTGTGTTACCTAAGAGTGATTCTGAAGAAAAGTTGTTTTCAACAATGCCAGTTTGAACACTGTTGAACTACAAACTTCATCAATCAGCATTTATACATTCCGTATTTATGTATGTACATGTAGCTAAATGTCGATGTTTTAAGGGATTCTCCATAAGTATAAGAGGTAGAAAGAAACGAATCCATCATCCTCTATCTCTCCCTTCGAAAAATGACTGTCGTCTTTTGTTTTCAAGTTTTTGTTCTTCAGTTATTTATGAATTTGGATTGAAATAGTTTCTACATTATCGAGTTTTTTTCACAAGTGGAATGCAGTTGCGTAGTCACTTTTTCCAAAAAAAAAAATTATAATAATTTTTTCCCATTTCAAATATATGTATAATGTTGAGTCGATTTCATCATTTTCACTAGATCTGGTATTTATATAATAATTCTTAAAACTTCTTCATTCCTAATAGTAGGCTTACGTCATTTAGAAAATGCTTTATTGAAGAAATACTCCTCCCCAATTCCATAAGTAACTGAGATATACCAGAAAAACAAAAACTCGAAAAATTGAGATTTCTCGAATAAAACAAAGAAGATAGCCAAGTTTTATTTCACCATGGACATTTTTTCAAAAATAGAGATCGAGTATGGGAGGTTAATTTTTTATATCTCTTTCTTATACTTAAGGAGATTTCCTATTAAAACATCGAAATTTAGCCAGCCTGTTCATATGTGATATCTAGCGTAATTTCATTGGTCAGATAGAATATGTGCATACATATTCTCTTGGTATACAGATATCAAAAAATCTGACCATGAAACTAGATACACTAGCGGAAGTTTAACAGAATATTTCTGACGGTAGTTTTAAATATTTTTTCTTTATATAAGTCATTACTCCATAATGCATTATGATAATTATGTATCATTTTATATTTTCATAGCAACGTCGGTATTCTAAACATTATAAGGTGATACAAAGAAAAGATGCTATATGAATTTATTATTGGTTTCTGTTTGTTTATTATATCAGCGGTCAATTGAAGGCTCAAGATACAATACGTTTGTCAATTCATTCTAGGAATCTAAAGCTATATTAGAACTATAATCCCGATTAGATGATATCGAAATCATTTGGAACAATTTTGATTACATTCAAACATAATTAGAAATGCATGATGAATATTGCTCTTTTTCGATAACAACAAAGACGATGAAGGTATTAATAATTCAAACCAAAACTTCTGTTTCATAGTTCCCGGCAATGAACAACTTGAAATCAACATACAAGGTCAGGTACCTACCCTTAAATGTTGCCGAGTTTTATGGAACACTTCCATAGGCCTGATTCATAATAATACTTTCAAATAACATTTTAAAATGTCTCCAGTATTATTGAAAATGATTTGAACATTGATACAGTTAATCAAGGAACGTATATTATAAGATCAACATACTTAACAAATAGCTAATTATCAATTTTCCATTTGAATATATGCAGCCTTTCATGTCATTTTGATGCATCAAACATTCTTCAGAATCATAATTTTGGAATTATGATACTAACTGGAACATGGCAAATAATTCCTGAAATTTTCAATATTCAAGACTATAATTCTTTCTATAATAATAGTTTCGAGATATGTTATAAAATTTTGTGCACAAGCATAAGGGAACATTGACATTTCTTCAGTAAATCCTAATTGGTTTTTTTTTGCGTATTGAAAACACGCAACAGTGCTCTAATTCTTTATCGTCAGAAACAGATTTTTTCAAATTCCAAAATAGATCAAAACAGATGGGTAAGAAGTGTTCCTCTTGGGGTAGATACAGTTTTCATTTTGTAGACTATGAAACAACGGATGAAGTATTTGATTACATTTGATAACTGTTAATGGAAATTTGTCAATTTCAAGTTTGCTTAATTTTTTCATGGAATTAAGATATATATAACTGAAACAAGAATAATATGTATTCAATAAAATACATCTGAATAAAAACATCACTAGGCAATTGTTTCAAAAACTGTAAAAATATTCAGAGAGATAGGCAGTGTTAAGAATCGTTCAAAATTAGGAAGACAAAAACCAATGACGAAAATTTGTTGAATGTCTCAATTGATGCAGTAGACAATGGTCCGTGCAACAATTAGCTCTAAGCCATAACATATGTCGACGACGCTCAGTCTGAAAAATAATCAAAAAGACTTTCATCTTCACAAAATATAATTACTGCAAGAATTGAGAGATCGTAGAATAGAAATTTACGAAGGTATGATGAGAAAAATATTAATCCATATTCTGTTTCAAAAATTTTTTACACGGATGAAGCAATATTTTGTTTAAACGGTTATGTTAAAAGATACAATTGTAGGTATTGGGCTGATAATAGTCTGAAGTCTGAACTAAATGGATCAGGTTCATATACAGTATTCCCAAAAAACAAATATTTGGCTGCGATTTAGCGCCAACAATATTGTGGGACCTTTTTTCATTGACAGAGATTTAGATCTATTGAGGGAAAATATCATGTCTCAACATAGGCGTCTGTTTTCAAATTCATTAGATCAAAACCAGGAAATATAGTTACATGAATATGATGCATCAGCACACTATATATGCCTTTAACATTTTTCCTAACACTAGGAACTCTCTCAAACCAATGGATCAGTCGACGAGGAAGTATAGGATAGCCGGCGAGGTAACCAAACTTGGCACCACTCGTTTTTGGAGGTATCAAAAAAGTCGGATGTACATTAATAGATCACACAAGATCTCAATTACAGATTCGACAAAAAATTGCCGATATACCTCTTATTTGGTAGAAAAACTTAATTCAAGGCAGCACTCATGCGCATTACTGTCAGGAAGTTAATGATGAATACCAAAGTTCTCAATTTCAGTAAACTAGTTTTAGTTTTTTTCATAAATCGCAACTAGACAGATCATATTCCTCAACTTAGGCTTCTGTTCCCAAATTTAATAAATCAAAACCAGCAGGATGGTGTTAACTACAAATTTTCTTAACACTCCTTCCCCAATTAGATGGAGAGGTCGACCAGGAATTATAGAATGACAAAGTAACTAGACTTGGCGCCACTCGATTTTATTTGTGGGGGTATCTGATAAGTCGGGTTAACGTTAATAGACTAGACAACCTCAAAACCCTATTATGAATTGAAACATATACATGATTCATTTTCTTCATGATCATTTTAAGGTCAATCTACATTTTTAGTATTTAATAACATCACAGAAAATTTTCCATTCACATCATTTTATTACTTAAGGTTGAATATACCCAAAATTAGAGATTTGCAGATCGCACGTTCGACATATGTCAAAATATGTCATCAGGAACAAGGATCTCTTGTGATCTGATTTTCGTAAGTTGAATAAAATTTGATGGGAAGCCCAATTCTACAAAATATGATGCTTGGTTTGTTGATCTATCACTCACAATCCTTCTGTATTAAAAATAGTAATTATAAGGAGAACCGTATCTATATCAGGTTTCACATATATTTTTTTTGCGGTGGATCTTTTTGCGAACCTGCTATGGTTGATCTTGTTTGATGAATTATAGGGATTAACTCTGAAGGTTTTAGTACAAGACTTAAATGTGTTTCTAATATCTACAATTTTCTTATAGTAACCTAGTAACAGAAATTCTCCAAGTGAATAAATCTTAAACTGAAAGATAAATTTACTAATCACTAATTACTATGAAATCCTCCAATTTGAGTATAGATAGGAAGGTTCATATATAAATATAGTATATCGGAAGATGAAATCAGAAGTGATAAATTTCATTAGGACATGCTTTCATATTGAATTGTAACAGAAGGAAATAATAAATCATGATTTCCGACCCTAAAAATCCGATATACAAGTTCTGAGTAGAATCGGACTGTATACACAAAACGTCCGCCATTTTAGCCACCATATTGAATCTTTGAATTTTGACTTACATAGTATAACCTACGACCCCAAAAACCACACATATCAATTTAAAGAAGAATCGGACCATGATCACAAAACTCGTCCGCCATCTAAAATTTTCAAATTTTTATTGAAAATCCATGCTGCTGCTGACTACAAAACCTCCTTATACCAATTTTAAATAGAATCGTTCTATAATCACAAGACCCGCCCGTCATCTTGGAGACGCCATCTTGTTTTTTTCTTTTATACATATGTCATAACACGACACCCGAATAAATAACACCTGCCAAATTTCACCAGAACGTACAAATAGATAGATCGATAGATAAACAAGGCAAGTTAAAAAGCAAGGCAAGTTAAAGCTTGTAATGATTTAGCTAATGAAATCATTTTGTATTATACTCTGTCACATTGGAATTATGATGTATTTCACAACACTATGTTTTATATTGATACTTGCTGTCATATGAACTATTAAAATTTGCCACAGAATATAATTTCAGAAAGTTCTGCGAGTTAAATATTTGGGTGTTATATATATTTAAAACCACAAATCATGGTTATATTTATGGTTTGATAAGATAGTATCATTCCATTCGAAAAACCCAATCTAATCTATACGACCAATTGGAAGGGCGCAGTCGTCTCCACAGTGAGTTACGCACGCACGCAGGCACATACGTACGTTCGTACATACATACATCATTTCAAAAATAGTCTTGATCGATTCAAAAATGCTCAAATCTGATATATCAGGAAAAGTCCGTTATTTGTTTTTGTGCCGAAAACAATACTTCCTTTACACTATATCTACGTATTGTGAGGGAATTAAAATTGAGTAATAACTTTATAGATATACAAATTAAATTAGGCCATACAGTCTAACATCTCAAAATTTCGGAAAATGTTCAAGTCCTCAAACAGTAACATGAACATATTAGTAAGATGTCCTCAAAGTGTAGGATTGACATATATATATATATATATATATATATATATATATATATATATATATTCATCTAATGTCACATTTGAGGACAGTATACCATATATTGGTATATCATATACTGGTCCCTGAACTCATCGTTAGGTGATGAAATTGTATATGATATACTGTCCTCAAACTCTAATTTTGTCATTAACGATTACTTTGTGGACGGTATACTATATACTAGTATATCATATACCAGTCCTCGAACTCTCTTCTTCGCTATTTTAGTTAGTTTATTAAGGCTGAACTTCATTAAACTGAGCTAACTATACTAATATTCACTGTACCACTACTTTGAATACATTATACTATGAATTGAAGTTACGCCCAATTGCCATAATACAATATATTACTGCGATTCAGAACATGGCTAATATTTAGCAAACACGCTGATTATAGCGTACGACGAATTCAATACTTTTTCAAATGAAAAATGTTAAAGGAGGAACATATGTCAGCAGCATGTAAACACTTAGCTGAATCGCAGTATATACGGAGGGTCCGGAAAATATATTACAAGATTATATCTCTAGAATTACTCGAAATGTACAAACAAAATTTTGGCATCCTTAATACTGGAAAATGCACTTCTTAATGTAAAACGTAACCACCTATCGACTTGATTCTCACTTTGAAGATATTGAATAGCAGAAATTGTTACTATCCAACGTCCAGGTCAGTAGTGTACTAAAGTCAATTCTAAGCCAAGTATAGTACAGACAGTACGTTAGAGTGAATATCGAATGAGAAGATGCGTATGTGTATGACTTGGAAAGAGATGGTTGTCTGCACATAACAAATTAAATAAAAAACTTTCTTACCCGAGCGGAACTCGAAAAACAACTTTCCGATTTATTGATATGGTGGTCGGTGTCTGCAACTACTTTTCTATTGCCCCTGACATTCCCAGTTAAGCCATATGGTACTGAAACGATAAAAGTGAAGCGTTCCATGTGGATATAGGTATCTATATGGTATACAGGTTGAGTTTTCAATGTAGACCTAGACATCTATATGACATACAGGCTGTCACATATGGATGGAATGAATGTTATTACAACCACGTTTAAAATAGAAGGTACAACGTTTCGTTGCCCAATCAGAATAGGTCATGTATGAAAAAGATTTAGGTGTTAGCTAAGTCACCATCATCCAGGTGTTTTGACAAGTGACATTTTTAAACGTGTCTGAGAAGTGCCTGGAATTTTAACACATGTCTGAAAAGTATCTGACAAATTTTTGACATTTAGCCAGATATTCTGACAAGTCTCTGACATTTTGACACATGTCTGACAAGTGGCAAAATGCCAGACATTTGTCAAACACTTGTATCTGTATAAATGTCACACTTATCAAACATGTGTCAAAACATCTGTCTAAATGTCAAACACTTGTCAGACACGTGTGAAAATGTCAGACACTTGTCAAAACACCTGAAAGATAGTAACGTAGCTAACACAAATGTTTTTCATAAATGACCTATGATGATAAGGCAACGAAACGTTGTACCTAATATTACAAACATGATTGTGTTAACATTCATTCCATCAGTATGTGAGACTTTATATCACACAGATGTCTATGTCTACATTGATAACTTAACTTTCAAAATACACAACCTTGTATATCATATAGATACCTATATGGAATGTGTCACTTCTGTTGTTTGAATACCATATGGGTTAACTGGAAATGTCAAGGGAGTTGGACAAGTGGTTTAAGACACCAACCAGTAAATCAATAGATCTGAAAGTTGTCAGTTCGAATCCCGCACAGGTAAGAAAGTTCTTTCCAAGTGACACACTAACGCATCTTCTTATTCGATTCTCACTCCAACACAATGTTTGTCCTATACTTGTCTTAGAAAGAATTTGGTAGTACTGGACAACTGCAATTTTTATGTTCATTTAATTTCATGTAGCGCATCATGTGTATAAACGACCACTTTAATGTTGTAGTTATAATATACGTAGATAACGAAATTCTTCAGAAATTTTGAGTTTTTTAGACTTCAACAATGTTGAAAACGCCATATACAGATCACGAAAAAGCAAACGAAATCATTGCGGGCAGTACTGTTGCTATGGTTGTCTGATTCCTTTTTAACCGCTCTGGAAATGTAACGTTGTTAATTTCCTATTATCGCTATTCCTCTACTGCTTTAATTAATTTGAGGTTTCAAAAGTGAAGTTAGACCAAGGTTGTATAATCTAGTAAAAGTGATCATTCTAATTCTAGTTCAGTTTTGAATATACCTAATATTAACTTAGTGCATCTCTCATACAACATATGAACGGGAATGAGCAGAAAGAAGTAGCGGTAGTTATTTCCCCTGTCTGCACTTTTTGGTATGAGGAATTACTCCAGTGGCATGTCCTGCTCATTGTATTCTTGCTTAGACCCCAAAACCTACAAATCGGAGTTTGTATATTGACCAAATTGGTGTGAATTGCACTTGGTCAACAACACTGCTCATTTCAAATGGGCATTTGAATGATTCCACCAGGATTTTTCTGGTGAATAAAGAACATGCGCACCAATTCTGAATAGAATGTGACCATAAATCGCAAAACTCGTTCGCTAACTTTTTTGTTTTACAAGCGCCTATAAAGCAAAAGTCGTACCTCCCATCCAAGTGTACATGCGCTTTAATAAAAATCAAATGTGTACAAAGGAGCATCAATCATATTCAACTAACATAACATTACCAAATATATAAAAAAACGATATGAGCATTAACTGAGTGGGTGGGAAGTACAACACAACTGTTGCTTAATAGGCACTGTTTGTTTTTCCCATACTTATTATCATATAAGTCTATGGTTTTTCCCATAGTCATTTTATACATATACATAAATGGATTGCGCGTCAGGGATTTTCGTCAACTCTAACATAAGGAACAATTGATTGGGGGAATACATCCTTCTAGCCATAAGAGTACAAGTTAATACAATGTATCATATTAGTTGTTATGAAAAAAATAGCAATTTTGTAATTATAGTAGAGTTCCTTAGTCCTTTGTTTTTCAGTTATGATTAGTTGTTTGGCTGCTTACTTTCATTTTTTTAAATGATATGGTATAACTTGTTGACATTAGGGATATAATAATGAAGTGGATTAACTAGCTTTATTGGATACTTTTAATACATTTAAAGTATAAAAATTGTGAGATCATGTTTCGCATCTGGATTTATAAATCGCTATTTCGACCTACTTAACAGTACCTCGCAAAATAAGTGATGCTGTTGGATTACTATATATGATAAAATATTAAATTTTTCCCCATTAAAACAGGTAGTGGTAAAAAATCATTATTTAGTCTGTACAGGATCAAAAAAACTTACTATAGCATCTTTATTTTTGACAACTTAAATAACTACAAAACATTATACAATTACATTTAATATTACACATTAACAGCACTATAATATAGGATATTTGACGGACAAATCTGAAATTTGTGGAAAACTATTCAGGATCAATAAAAACACAGAAACAGATTAAATTGCTTCAAAATGGACAAATTTTTCTCCATTCCCTTCAGAAGCACTTATATAAGAATATGAAAGAGCATGTCATTGAAAATTGCACGTCATGAATTTGAAATGAGTTGAATGCAACTGTTTGAATCACAGTTTTTCAACTTTTTAATGGCTATTGTAGAGAAACTTTGTACAAATTAGAAATTTCAATTACCCTACTTACTATTAAATACACTATCCAAAAGCGTTAATGAAATTAATTTACAAACAAAAAATATTTTTGTTTTTCTACTGGAGGTACTTGAAGTTCAAAAAATCTATTTTACAGGCAACTTTCAAACTATTCAGCATTATTACTCTATCTTCAGATGGTATTCAAATACGCTGAAACGTGAGTAACGGAAGTTACAAATAAAAGTGGTATCATCACAGTAGTGTTAAATTTTCACAATATGTATCAAATTTCATATTACATAGTGAAGGATGAAACGATAGAATTTTTTATTAGTTAGTT
Organism: Endomychus coccineus; assembly: GCA_958510875.1. Taxonomy (NCBI): domain Eukaryota; kingdom Metazoa; phylum Arthropoda; class Insecta; order Coleoptera; family Endomychidae; genus Endomychus; species Endomychus coccineus. Next base: position 38,509 of record CAUEHT010000026.1, on the reverse strand, counting down.
GAATTGTTTCAAACTGTAAAATAGCATTTTTTTAACTTCAAGTACTCCAGTAGAAAACAGATGATCCAAAAAGGATTGTTTGTTCATAAATGAATTTCATTAGGGCAGTGTTTTAATAGTAAGTAGGGTAAGTAAAAAATAGTCACCCTTATCTACTAATAAGACAGAGGACCTTTCGGCTACCAAGCAGCCATCATCAGAGTATCCTCTTCACTCTGAAGAGGTACTTGGTAGTCAAAAGGTCCTCATTATTTTTAGTGAATAACTGTATACTTTTCCTCGAGTTTCATTTGTACCATCCTTAAATCTTTCTGATAGTATTACTTATGAAAGCTTTCAACATTTCGGGAGTTGGGTCTGAAAAAATACTATTTTCCATTAGTACCTTTCGACAGGTAGCCAAGCTGGGCAATTTTTTCTCTTTCAACACAGTCTGAAATATTTCATGCACCTTCTCTTTTTCTTCATCTGACCAATACTTTTTCACACCTGCAAAATATATAAATAAATACTGGCTCACAATTAAGACACACTTGATACAACTTGGGACAAGATTACCCATTCAGCCAAAAATAGTGTTCTAATGTACTAAAATGAGTCAGTCTGAATGTACTTTATGTAACACAGGACTTGATATAAAAAAGGTGATCCACAAAAAATATACAGATGAAGAACAATGAAAAAGTGTGGCAAACATAGCCAGTTTCATGTTAATTACATTAAAAAATCTACTGTATTGTTATAAGAGATGCACAGTTGAAACAGTTATGTAATACCCCCACAGCATATAGAATTCATCTTCAAAAATGTATGCATATAAAATAGAAAATAAATTTTTTAGTCACTTGATTTACAACTATATCCATCAAACAACAATCTATACTCCAATCCCTCATAATTCATTGCAATAAACTAGGATTTTGAGTATTTTAAAAATATTTAGTGAGTACCCAGTACATTGTTGATCTTTATTCAGCTAAATCCCACTATGATTTTTTAAACTGTCTTTTTTAACTACTAGTTGTATGTATATGACTAAACTAGAGTTAAAACTAGGGTGTCCTACAAAGGGGGTCTGGATAAGTTAGTGAGATAAAATCCACCAAGAACAATATGAATATGACGATTGTCTATTGTGAAAATGAACAAAGCTCTCGTAATCTACAAAAATCAGTCATAACATAAAACAGCCACTTTGTTTCTAAGTTGACAATGCTCATGATCTCGAATAAGATCTGCACCCACTCACCTCTTTTACATTTTTTCTGTGTAGCAGCAAATAAAGATTGCTTTCGTTGTTTAATTTTGTTTACAATATATGCCTTCAAAGTGTTTGGTGTTCGATTTTTCAACAATGCTTCTTCATTTATCAAAGAGGAACAATATGAGAGAGTCAGCAATTCAAAATTTTCTAAATAGAATTTTGCCTTCGCTTCAACTAGTATTTTTTCATCATTATTCCAAGACCGCCTTTTTCTGTTACATCTGCCGTATGAGCTGTTGAGCTCAGTGTCCTCCAAAGCATCAACATTTATCTCTGATACTGCCGATTCTGAAAAAAATAATTAAGAAATAGTTCATCAAGTGAAATACTGATTTTATTTCTCATTCTGAAATGTTCTAGAAATAGTGGAGGTATTAGGCTGTGTTTAAATTTGGGAAGCTAATGAGATCAAAGCTACCATCAAAATAGAAGCATATGAGAAATTAAGAACCAGAATTGAAATGTAATGGTGTCAGTAGCCATTAGGGGTGGCATTGCAAGAAACAGGAGAAAAAATTATATAGCTATAAGATTAAAATAAATACAAACCTTCATGTTTTTCAGCTTCAAATAGCCCAATATTGCAGCTTCGGTTCAATTGACTACGTGAAGAAGAATTTCCAACACCTTGAGCTTTTTCCAAGATTCCTGACATTCTCACAATATCTCTTGTGGCGTTTGGCATTCTATAATGTTCTAAATGTATTTTTTCATGATGTCCCATATAATCTGCCACATCTTTTAAATCAACTTCTTTTAAATTCATTGTTCCACATTTCGTGGCAAAATGTTTTCGAAGCTGTGTCCCTCGCAATCTTTCAGGGTATTTAGCTCCACAAATATTGGAATAATTCACTATTAATTTGTTAGCATCTAAATGTTGAACACTGTCTTTTCCTGGTATGCCAAATACATAAGGATTTGTTATGGGAGTTCCTGCCTTTTGCCTATATCTTAAAACTAGTTTTATACACTTCAGTTTATATTTGTCTACCAATACAGGGACATCCCGTCCCCTCTTTCCCCTTATCAGAAATCTCACATAATTTTCAATATGATCACCCTCTAGCTCACAAGCCATTTCATCATTCACATTTACTGCTTCATGTTGTTGAAAATCTTGAATTTTAGTTCTTTCAATTTCCCCAGCACGCCTTCGATTGAAAAGCTGCAAAGCAATCAGAAGAGCACCAGACAGTTCTTTCCAAGAAACCATTGAAAACTCTTTCTTTAGTTTTTCAAAATTAAGTTCTATCTTCTTATTCAAAAGATCTCTCAACAGACTGATATCATCAATAGTTGGAAGAGTGATGATTTTATTTCGTTTCATGTCCAGTTGGTTTTCGGTTACGGTTTTATATATGTCATATGTAAGGCCATCTTCTAATAGCTGAAGAAATTCACGTACATCCTGCAATTTCTTTTGATCTTTTTGCTTTATCATCTCACTTATCAGGTATAGAGATATTTTTTTTAAATATGTTCCAATATTTCCAGCAGTTGCAGGTGCTTTATACTGCCCTGTGTCTTCATTCAGACCTGCCATTTTGTTTATGCATATGACAACTTCATCATAATTCTGAGGATTAAACACCTCTTCAAATTTGTTTATTTTGGGGTCTCTCTGTTGGTAATGCCGATAGAAGTTAGCAACACATCGTAACCTACTTCGAATCATTTTGTGTAGATGTGGAGAGCGATATTTCTGCGTTAGCCTGTTTCGAAATAAAATTATGAGATCTTCATTGCGGACCAATCTACCAATCTGATCACCCCTGATGGGTGGTAATATTTTATTTCTCATTATTGAGTTTGCCTTTAAATTAACAAAAGTTTTTACACGACTTTCAACTATAACATTTCTTTGAAATTTGAACTTTGTCTTACAGCATTTTCTATAATGTGCTCTCAATGATAAAATGGAATACATAGCCGAACATTCACTGCATGGTAAATAATGTTCAGCATTTCGCTTTTTTTTTAATTGTGGCCTACGAACTACTATAATATCCCCTTTGTTGTAATTTTCATCACAGTTGTATAAAGTGTCTCCTTGTTTTCTTAATTTGCTGATAATACCCAGTCTCTCCTTACTTTTTACTGGTAAGTTTGAAAACAACATAACTTCTTCCTCATTTTTATGTTTATTCAGGAAGTGCCTAGCCAGCTTTGTTTGCTTTGTGTTGCAGAATGTGCAAAAATGTTTCTTAGTATTATGATTAGATGCTTCTACTCCCAAAGATATATGATTGGCTGTTATTAATTGTAGATCTTTGTTGTTATTGTCCTCAGACTTTTCATTAGGTGATTTATTTTCCGTCCTATCATTCTCAATTGTTCGACTCTCAACTAAATACGGTTTTTCAATATTTAGTAAGATATTACTGTTGAATACTGGAACTATGCTTCCTGAATCACTATATTCCTCAAAATTGTAGTCTGGATCTTTTATGTTGTCATCACTATCATTCAAAAAACCTAAGAATAAAATACTTCATTATTGTCAAACTTAATTCTCAAATAAAAACTTGAACTTTCAAAACAAAAATAATTTTTCAAAATTGTTTGAATTGAAATGTAAATCAACATTTGACTACTTTGAATTTTGAAACTGATGGATGACTTTGGAACAATCTTGATGTTAGTTGTTTCTTGATCTACAGATTTGTGCAGGCAGACTTTTCGCTTCATGGTAATAATAGATTTTATTTAACATGTTTTTTAGTATTTCTAGGCAGACCAGCTTTTGCACTATTAGAATATGAAGACCACACAAAAGGATTAAATCTGAATATTAAAAAATAATGGATTCATTCAAATTAAAACTTACTCATTGAAAAACAACTAGGTGTATTTTTCTGACCATTTCCATTTTCAGGATGATCCAATTGCTAAAAAAAGAAATCTTTCTCAATTGGGAATCGTAGAAAATTTTGTAAAAATCTGGAAGCAAAAACTTTCAAGATAATTCCACATCTGATTTTATGATCGATTCAGTACATAAATTTGAATGGAATCTGGATCAAAAATTGTCTTTTTCCAATCCTCTATAGAAATATTGGTATAATTCAATAAATTTTTACGGGTCAGATTCATGATGTTGAGCAGACTTTTGTATTTTCTGTAGATATCAATGATCTAACAGGAATGTAAATTCACCAGAAATTAATAGTAACAAAGTTTCAGACTTTGATTGCATTGACAAGCCCATGAGTCACAATGAAGTATCTCTTAACTTTCATTAAGTGTAAATTTACACATACTTCTTCAACTTTTTCTTAACTACAAAAAATCTGCAAATACATATATTGTAAATTTAAACACTACCTACTATGTTGATATTCATTAGTCTGAAATGTTTGTAACTTCGTTTCTTTTTCTATTGTATGAAATAAAAGTGTAATGATGGTTCACTGTTATAGATAATCAATGAAATACTAGAATAATTTTCAAGAACGATAAACAAGCAACTTCCATCCATTTTACATTCTTTTCTAAATATCAGTCTCGGTAAAACCTTCCAAAATTTTCTCAAGTTACTCCTATATCCAAATATCCTACAGTTAAGTGTATTCTAAAAGTTTAAAAATACAATCACCATTTGGATACATACCTCATTATCCAATTTGTTATCTTTCAAGTAGTCTGAACTAACTTCCAAATATCCAGGATTACAGTTTGTGGAGGTAGAACAGTTTAACCCTCAAAATGTCTCCTCCAGACTGCTCTGACTTGTGTTATACATACTCGATCGGTCTAAAATTGAAACATCAAGAGATAAATATAACCATTCACATAAATCGACAGTGATCATAATCAAGTAAAATAGATTTCTTACCAGAAGCATCGTTATCAGTGTTTATGCCTACAAGGGACATAATTTTCAATGTTCGTGAACTTTTTATTTTCGGCATATTTTGGGCGAGTTGGGAGTTAGGATAAAATAATACTAACGGTCAACAAGAATTAAGCAAGTAGTGAAATTGCGGGAACGCGAATCAAGGCCTCAAGCATAGAATAAGGAGTATAATTTCTATGTCTTCTATGGTATATTCGTTGACCTCAAGCACGGTCGTACATACAGGTCTGGAGACTCGTATGTTTGACATGAGTCTCTTACGCGTCGCCAAACTCGTAGTCCCTCGCTCAGCCACTAGCTGGCGTTTGGATCGGTAAAACGATTTCTTTCCGGAATCGCAAGCAGTGTTACTAAGTATTCTGATTCGAGAGAGGAATAGAACTGTTACTCTTGTCAAAATGTATTACTCACCTTAAAAATAACTTCCCCTTTTTCGTTATACATGACGCACACAAAAGACCTCGTTAAAACGATTTCTATCCGGAATCGTAAGCATCCCCTTTTGCGCATTTTCGCATCTTTCGGCACTTTAAAAACAGAAGTTTCTTGCTTTACACTTTTATACTCCGTTTTACATTTCGGACAATGCACGGTTTCGTAATTTGTTTCTGAAAACGCAGGTATTCCTTGTGTTTACAACTTAAGAATGACAGTTGCCAGAGAATACTCTACGTGACGTCTTTTGGTACTACGCGACAGTCGACGCTTAGCGGACTCACTTCTCACATAGGAAACAGCCCCGAGTTTTCAGACCTGTATGTACGACCGTGACCTCAAGTTAGTAAAACCGGGTTTCCTAGAATTCCGTTCTTTCGCCAGCGACACATACCTGAAGTTGAAAATTTGAAATAAACCAACTGCAGTACTACAAAAGATTGGGTGTGAAAAATAGTCAATTCCGATTAGTCACAGAAAGTGGTGCTGACGCCAGAACGGAGTTCTAGGAAGCCCTCTGTAGCTTCAAAAATGTCGAGACCACATAGGCCAGGTTTCAATGCCCCCAACCGAATCTACATGCTTCAATAATTTAAGACTAATAATAAATATTAATATTAGTCTGAGCTAATAATGCATGTTTGCAAGAACAAAGAAGGGATATTCATCAATTTCATGCACTTATACATGTGTTCAAAAAATATTTAAAACATCAAACCATCAGCAAAACGCAACTTTTCTCTTGAAGATTAATCATAAATTGGCGCCAAGCCAAATAAAAATTCGAGGAATTATACCTGATTATTTGTTATGAATATTACAATAAAATCGGAAGCAGGCACTCATGGAACATTCTACCAAAAGATTTTTATAGGTTGATTACTCTTCCGATGAAATTCAAAGACTCAAAGTATCATATTAAATGGTATTTTAGTTGGAAAATGAAGATATTTCTATTACTGTCGCTTATCTTTGAGGAATATATACGCGTCAAGTGATTATTTTTCTGATAAAATATGAAATATATTCCAAGTTGATTTCTCCAAATAAATATTACAGGAAGAAGGTGGGTGAATTGAATGTTGATGTTTTTTGTTATGCACCCATGATGAGAATATAATATAAGATAGTGTTATTGGAACAAATATTTTTCAGATATTTCATTGCAACAATAGAAGAAATTGGAAGGGTTCAATTCATTCGTTCAATCATTCATCCATTTATTGTTTCACAATATTTACATTTCATTAAAAAAATTTGTATTTTTGGCTACATGAATAATTAGCAAAAAATCTCAGCATTTTCATTCTGATGATCAATATGGAACTAATTTTAATAAATGTAAAGTGTTTTTCTGTTCTCATCGTTCAGGAAAGGGAGCAATAATCGAATCTGCTCAATGGAGAATATTCAAATTGATCATCAAATTCCATATATTCATTAAAAGAAAATATACTTATTGTGGTGTCATGGTTTTATATTAATTTTTCAATAAAAAGAAGAAGGGGAAAAAGGATGTAATATATAACTACTTAAACTTGAAAATAAAATAGGATGAAAGATTTTTCGTAACTATATCAAATTTGTATATACTCATTATATACGGTATCAAGAGAAGTAATTTCCAGTACCTACGTTTATTAATGTGGTTCGGTGGTTGAAGATGTTTCGCACCTTAATTCCGATATATGCTATGTCATGAAATACGTATAATGCTGTCACTATAAATAATTATATTTCAGATTGTAGTTAAATGTTTTATTTATTCAATCATTCAAACACTTAGCATATGAATTATAAATAATTTTATTTGCCACAGCATTGGCGCGTGAGAAAAGACAACATAAATTGGTAACTGGATTCGTCTGGTGCGTTTACACTTTCGGTTTAGTAGTTTTGTCCATGAGCACCACAAGGTAAGGTATTGTGCCCTTCCTCCCACACACAGTTTATATTATGCTCATAGCGGCGAGCGAATCAACTCTTGACATACCGAATTCAATACAGAACCTACATCGGTGGTTGTGGCCTAGTGGTTAAGATCCTGCTTATGCATATTGTTTCCCGATTTCGAAACTCCACGCATCAAGGTTTTGAAATTTCTATATGTCTTGACTATTCCTTGCCTTTGAACACATGTATTATTTAACTGCATGTAATTGATTGATGTTCCTACTTTGAACACACATTTGATTTTCCTTGCCCTTGAAAACATGTATTATTGAAGTACATGTACACTGAGGTGGGAGGCACTTTAACAAGCTTTGTGGCGCTCGTGATTTGTCCATGAACGATATACTTAAATCCACGTAAGTGAAAAATAATAATTGCGAGCAGCGCTGGATCATCCAGTAGACTGAGTAGGTTGTAGCCTAAGGCGCGTCAGTAGTTCTTTATATAGAGGGGACAAGTCATATACCTATAATATAACATAAAATCGTGCGAGAGAGACAGAAAACCCACGAGCTCGACTCGTACAATCCCACTTGTCTCCTCTATATACAGAACTCTTCGGTTGTAGCCGTGTTTCTAGTGTTATTTCTGACATCCATATTTTTTCAAATAGTATTTTATTGGAACAACCGTGTTTTTCTGGTATAAATATACAACACACGTATATATTTAACCTGCAGAAGTGTCTCACTTTAAGATTCAAGTGACGTCGTCGATGTGACGTTACGATTCATTGTATCTCTTTAGTCTATGCAAGAATACCTAGACTTCTTGATTCTGCGTACATTTTGATACAGTTCATGTGACAGCAACTCTCAGTATAAAAGGTTATATTATAGTGTGAATCACAGCTATTGAATATACAAATATCTGTGGTGTGAATAATTGCGGAAGTCAAACTCACAAGATGAAACATAGAGTTGTTATTACATAGAACATTTGGATACAATTTCAATGTAACAGACTATAATTTAACGTCTTTCATTAGAGGTTTATAATCATTTTCAATATATTTTATGTTACTACAATCATTCACATTTGAAGCGCAGGACTGTCCAAAACCTATTTTGCTAACAAAATGTGATCACAGCTTTTCCATCCAATATGTTGCGAACTTTTTGAAAGACTCTGTATATGTTGATAAAATCGTAGTTATGAGTTTAATTTTGTTTTCTTTCATATTCATTTTCCAATTAATTTTTATTGAAAACTTATTTCATAATACGACGTATATTTATCAACACTTGATTTGACTTTATTGAATGAAAGTTTCTCTGTATACCTGCTACAAACTGTTCGACGGCGAGGTTGAAAGAGTTAAAAATTATCTCAGTAATAGTCTGGTCAGCGAGCTAGCTTTGTTGTCCAAAGAGAGTGAAATATTGGATATGATCAATTTCAGTGAGCTAATTGAAAAATTTGATTCCATGAAATAAAGATTATAATTTTCTGAAGTAGCTATACCTAATTACTGAATTAGTGTATAACACTGTACTAAAGTAAGATTTAGTACTCTAGTATTATATTATTTTTTACTTATCACTTTTTGAGAAAGCTGTTTGCATTTATTCCTGTGATTCTATGAAGTAAATTGTTTATATCCACTTCTGTGATTTTCGCAAATTTTCTCTTATCCGCCGCTGAATTTGCCAGACAATAGGGAACGTGCGCGAACTATTATTATACTCGGAAGCACTAAAGGCGCTAGTAGTGAAGTACCATAGATAACTCTACTACCTACGGTAGTAGAGTTATCTATCGCTCTATGTGAAGTACGGTGGATTGTATGGTACTTCAGGGCAAAAGTGTCACTTTCAAATATGCAATACACTACCGTTAACGAAAATTATCATAACTACATGTATAGACTAATTTATAACATACTTAGCCTTATTATAAATGAATTTATACTTGGTTGAAAAAATTAAAAATGACGTAAGCTTTTCGAGTCAGACTATGTATAGAATGTATTTCGAACTTCAAATTTTTTAATAATTGATTATTAACTGTGTTAAAGGAAAAACGATGTATATAATTAGGTATATTGCATATAATAAACGTGTTTATTCAAGATATATTGAATAAATTAAGTTAATAAATCATTTTTTCAAATTGAGCTGTACGAATTTCAACTTATTGAAGGAGCATATATTGGAAAACAATAACATTTCGTAAATGAACATATGTTTGTATTTGGTTTTTACAAGGAAATTATTCTACAATGCAGCAATATTTCATAAAATGTTTTTCAATGATACTTAATAAATATACCAAATATTCAAAATAATGATTTATTTGATACTTTCTAATAAAAAATAAATGCGTGAGTACAAATCTAACAGAATTAATAATCAATTAATAAAAAATTTCAAGTTGTTTGTGACATCACTCCACTTCAACTGTCATTAGGAGAACAAAAGAAATTGAAGTGCGGCAAAATGAAATTTTACTTGGGACATAAACGACATGAAATTGAAAGATAAAAATGATGCAATTGGAAGAAAATTGCGGTCAGTCTTATTTGTATATTTACTTAAATATATAATTTCATGATACAAGTGAGACTGAATTAATTTATAAATATAAAAAAACTTTTATTAATTTTTTATTGCAGAACCTTGAGTGTTACCGATCATTTTTTAGGTCGGAAAGTGCGTTGTTGCCGACTTTGTTCGGAAAATTGACATGATGGCTAGGCAAAATAAGAACGCACCTTGAGCTCTCAACATTGTTTTTTTTAATTAGTCTTCTCAAATTTTCGATACGTGCAATACAAGGTACTTCACACTTTTGATGAAATACAGTTAAAAATATTAATCGTGAACTTTCCATTAAATAGAACGAGATAAGTAAGTATGTCCCCAAACTCAAATCAGCAAGTGTCCCCAAACTTGAACAAAAGTCCCTGAACTTCATAGCAAATGTCCCCGAACACTCATGTCCTTAAAGTTACCATTGTATGAAGAACGAAGTTCCTCAAAAACAACAAAATGTCCCGGAATGTATCATTACGGAAACAAAATGTCCTCAAACTTGACTTTAGATGAATATATATATATATATATATATATATATATATATATATATATATATATACATATATATATATATACAATATATATCTATACATATATTTATATATATATATATATATATACATATATATATATATACAATATATATCTATACATATATTTATATATATATATATATATATGTATACATATGTGCAGCGGCATATTCCAAGCTGGGCTGTCGAGGGGTACACTGTGCTACTTCCAAAGAGTGGAGACTTGTCTGATCCCAAGAACTACCGGCCGATCAATTGTCTCACACAAGTTATTTACACGTATCTTGTATGCTAGGTTGTTGAAATCGATCGGTCCGGTAGTTAATAACATCAGCGAGCAGCGTGGGGCAAAGAAAGGCATGGAGGGTTGCCGGGAGAACCTGGTGATAGATAGATCCATCGCCGGGAGAACCTGGTGATAGATAGATCCATCACTCAGGACTCCATACTCTACAAGCGCAACCTTTCCATGGCCTGGATTGACTACCGCAAGGCATTTGATTCAACATCACATGAGCTATTAATATTCTTGCTCCAATGCCTTGCGGTACCAACCCCACTAGTGAGATGCATAGAACATCTGTTGCCACTCTGGAAGACCCGTTTTGCCATCACATCAGGCACACGATGAGTCTTGACAGAGTTGGTAACATTCAAGAGGGGAGTTTTCCAAGGAGACTCCTTGAGTCTCCTCTTGTTCAATATCTCACTGCTGCCGCTCTCCATTGCTTTAAGACGGACTCGTGAATATAACTCTGGACCACCGAACGACCGGAGGCAGCAGATCACCCATTTATTTCACGTGGATGATTTGAAACTGTATGCCTCTGGGGAGAAGAACCTCCATCAATCTCTCAATGTGGTTCAGGAATATACACGAGCCGTAGGCATGGAGTTGGGATTGGACAAATGCACAGTGTTTCATTTGAGGAGAGGACGATCTCCGAAAGTGTACGAGAATATGCAGCTTGCCGACGGTAGCATCTTCAAACACCTCGATGCTGGAGAGACCTATCGATAAATGGGAATTGAACAGCGTCCTAATTATGACGCTTCCCAGGTAAAGGTGGCTCTCCGCGGCAAATACAGAAACCTTGATCGAAAGATTTGGTCTTCCGAACTTTCGAGTGGGAACAAGGTGTCTGCAACAAATATGCTTGCCGTTTCAGTCCTGCTCCACTCTTTTGGAGTGGTGAAATGGACGGTCGATGAGCTGCATAGACTCGATAAAGACACCCGGAAAATAATGCATATCCATCACAGTTTGCATCCTAGATCAACCGTTTCCCGCATTCATCTCCCACGTTATCGGGGAGGTAGGGGACTCCTCAGTCTGCATCGAAGTGTGGTTCTGAGTATAGCTTGTAAAGTTCTTAGGAGCTCGGAACCCCTCCTGTGCCTCGTTAAGAGTCACGAATTGGCCGGAGTGGGGGCATTTATCGTTAAGGCAGCACAAAAAGCTGCGGAAGAACGAATTTCAGATCAGTCGAGAAGGCCGACTAGAGGGCAACCTCGAGCTCCTACCTTCTCGCCTGAAAGCCCAGATAAATGCCGCGGAGCAAGATTTTACGCTCAGGCGGCATGTTGACAAGCCGATACACGGTGTTTTCTATCGAAACATCGAAAAGCTCGGCTTGTCAACCAGGCTGACCTTCGGCTACCTAAGGTCAGCCAGGCTTACATCCGAGACTGAGGGATTTACCGCAGCTGCCAAGAAGGCGTAATTAATACCTTGGTCTATCGCCGCAATGTGATGGGTGTGCATGTCCCTGATGTCAGCTGCAGGGCCTGTCGAAAGGTGCCTGAGACGCTTTTCCACCTTCTGTCGGCATGTCCGGCAAATGCGGCCTCGGCGTTCACCCATCGCCATAATGCGGCCCTACGGGTGCTGTATTACCATCTAAGGTACTCGTACGGAATAGACCAAGAGCCGGTGCTGCCTTACATGCCAGGAGATATTGAATCCGTTGTCGGAAACGAAAAATGCCAGATCTTCTGGAATTATCCGTTTCCGACAGTCAGGTTCATACAAACAAATAGGCCTGACGTTGTCCTCCTCGATAAACTAATCAAGACTATGTATGTCATCAAATTCTCCGCTCCGGCAGAGAAGAACATAGTCTTGAAAGAGGAGGAAAAATGGACAAAATATCAAGATCTCCTGTTCGAGCTCCGCACGCTATACCCAGGCCAGAAGGTCGTATTAGTGGTTCTGATCATCGGTGTTTTGGGCGGAATTCGGTATTCGCTGCGTTCAAACTTGAAGATCATTCCGGCCTGTAGGATCTCGGCGCAGATCTTGATAGACCAGATGCAAAAGGCAGTCATTCTGGGTTCAATTGGAATACTTAGGGCACATGATTTAGGAACCTGAAGCTACTTACCGACCGGTGGGGAGGAGTAGCTTCGGTTAACTTCCTTTTAGGTTTTTTCTGGCGCGACTGCTGCGATGTCGTCGGAGCTCGCAGCAGCCCCGACCAGGTTTGAATGTAAAAAAAAAGGAGTACATATATATATATATATATATATATATTCTTTTGTTGATATTCTTGAACCATTTGTAATATTTGTATGTTTTCTTGGTATATTGGTTCGTATATATACTGATGATGAAATAAAAATTTTTATTTCATCATCAGTATATATACGAACCAATATACCAAGAAAACATACAAATATATATATATATATATATATATATATATATATATGTAAGTCTGGAATCAAGACTTGCCGAACCTTGTTGGTTTCTCCTGGATTCAGGGACTAAGTACAGCTGTTGATGCGAGTAAATACTGCAAGTTTTATAACAACGCTTTAGAACATACACAACAAAACATTTTTAAATTACAAAATACCTGAATCAACAACAAGTACACAGTTACACTTGTCTACAACAAGTTATATAATTTGAATACACAATAACAATGGCGGATTAACGATAAGTACAGGCACTGTTTACTAATCAAGTGACAATAACGTACTACCGTGTGTTCTCTCCTCGGCAGCGCAGCTCTGACCCCTCTCAATGACATTAACCGCCCGCATCGTTAGTTTGGACGAGTCCAAACTTACATCCCCCCTCCCCCCACTCTCCTTGTGAAAATCGATTTCAGGAGCAGGACAGTAAGGGATTATTTTACTTGCGTGGAAAATATTTGATTCCTTCCTTTTGAAACCCGAGTCTATGATGTACAGTAAATTTGATTTTTTTTTTATTTTAGAAGGACCTACTCTAATCGGATCCAGCTTGTTTCGGTTCATGCGATTGGAGTTTTGGATATATACAAGGTCTCCCTCTTCATGTGTTATTGGTTTTCTATTCTTGTCATAATAAATTTTGTTTTGATCATGAACTTTTTAGAATTTAAGAATGCTATTTCTCTGTTTTCATTTCAGGTTTCTAAGTTATTTTTGTTCAATTCAGGGGGTGAAAAAGAATTATCTATTCCGTTTAAAGGATAACTAGGCGTGAATTTTGTTGTGCTATAAACAGTATTATTATAGTTTTCAATAAATTGTTCAGATATAATGCTTCACGGTCGGTGTCTATTCTCCGAAATTTTACACCTAATTGAATTTACTAAAGTTTGATTTGTGCGCTCGTTTTGCCCGTTCGAGAAGGGGCAATCTACTGCCGTAAATATGTATTCTATGTTTTCTGATTTCAAGAATTTCTTGAATTGGTTGGAGTTTATGCCGGAATATTGATGTGTTAAAAGTAATTTTTCCTACAAGCGTGCGTGATTCACCCTCTACCCGCACGCAATTCAGTTTGGAAAGTGTCATTTTCCCACAGTTGTGCGGGAAAAGTTTTCCCACACTAGTGCGGGAAAAACATTTATATGATATCCTCGTAAAATATAAGTGGTGGGTGACAAAATATGAAAGTTCAAGCTTTTTTGTTGCAATGCTAAGTGAGTTAACGAGTAGGTAACAATTGGTGTTGTCATGCCGATCAATACACGAATTTGTTTGTAATTGTCAGAGTGACAGACAAAGCGTTACTTATATGAAATTTTTGATTCAGTGAAATTGCCACAATGGATTATTCATTTGATGAAGAACTTCCACAAGAAATCGTGCAAGCAGCTACAGATGCGAACTTAGAGTTATTGCCAAAGAAATCTAAACAAAGGTATGAGAAGCAATACACGAGTTTTATTGAATGGTGCAACAATAAAAAAGTGAAAACACCAAATAAAGAAGAAGTATTCTTGGCTTATTTTCTAGAAATGTCTAAAACATGGAAGCCGAACACTTTATGGGCAAGATATTCAATGTTGAAGAGTGTATTCAAAGTAAAGCAAAATTTGGATATTAACAAATTTTACAAAATAACTGCATTCATTAAAAAACAGAATGTCGGTTTTCGACCGAAAAAGACCAAAATCTTCACTCAAGAAGACGTTTCAAAATTTATGACTGAAGCACCCTATGACATATACCTCATGATTAAGTTAGTAGCAATTTTTGGATTAGCTGGTGCTTGCAGACGAGAAGAGCTGACAAAACTCACCATTGACGACATAGACGACAAAGAAAACCTGATAATTGTTAATATTAAGGATTCCAAAAATCATTCCTCTAGTATCTGAAGAAGCAAATGTTGGTTATTTTATGAACGTATACAGAAATTATGTACATTTACGTCCAAAAGAGACTCCTCACCGTCGTTTATTCTTGTATTACAAAAGTGGAAAATGTACTGTGCAATGTGTAGGAATCAATACCATAGGAAAGATACCCTCCGAAATAGCAGTATATCTGCGCCTTCAAAATCCAGAGCTTTACACTGGTCACAGCTTCAGGCGTTCCTCAGCCACTTTACTTGCTGACTGTGGTGTAAGGTTAACTAATATCAAACGCCTAGGAGGATGGGAATCGACTTCAGTTGCAGAGGGCTATTTAGAAGACTCCACCAATCGAAAAAAAGAAATGTCCAACAAAATTCTCAATTTGAATACTACATCGTCTTCCGGGTGCATTTTAGAACCATCCACGTCTATATCGATCGGCGACGATTTGATGCCTGTGCCTGCACATTCGATTTCTTTCGATAATGTATTGCCCGAGTTACCTTCTTCTTCAGGAAATCAGCCTTCTCCTAAAAATATGCTGGCTTCCGCTATAAATTTACATAATGCATCAAATTGTACATTTACAATAAATATTACGAATAATTAGTGGATAGAAAATGTTACTCTTGTTATTTGTTTCCATTTGCATGAATAAATAATTGAAAAAATGAATTTGTTTCCTACGCTTGTAGAAAAAGTATTGTTCCTAACTCATGCGGAAAGTGTCTTTCCCGCACTCGACTGCTTACGAACTCCGCTCCGCGTCGTTCGGGTTAATGGCAGTCGCGTGCGGGAAAGCATCACTTTCCGCACTTGTTAGGAAAATTACTATATCTTATTCTTTTTTTGATTTTTTCAACTAAATTAATAAAGTCTTTTGCTATTTGGGTTTTTGATGTTTTAGCGAAAGCGTACTTTGTAAAATGATCTTTTATTAAATGTAAATATCTTTTTGATGATTTATTCCCTCCGAATCCTCCTATTGTATCCAGAGATACTATCTGAAATGGCTCCGAAGCTGGGCCTAGTTAGGACAGGGGTTGTTTAAAATTTCCGAACCTCGATTTATTTTTTATGCATGTGTCGCATGTTCGACAAATAAGTTTTATGTGTCTATGCATGTTTTTAAAATAATATGTGGGTGTCAAGGTTAGGGTTAATTGTTTCACACCTATGTGGCTATTACTGTAAATTTTTTCAATTAGATTAATACCGAAATCCTCTGTTATCCAAATTTTCTCTTTGTTATTCAAAGATTTATAGTGAATATTATTTCTAGTTTCGAATTTTTCGTTTTCCGTTTGTAATTGTTTTTGGTTGTTAACTACGCCGTCTAACGAAACAAAGTTTACTATTTTAATTGTGGATTTATTATTAACTTTATTTTCTGAAACTGGATTACGTGAAAGACTATCTGCTTCTATGTTATTTTTTCCAGGGTTGTATACTATGTTAAAATCAAAGTTTGATATATAGTTTAGTATCGTCAATAGTTCCGGGTCCTGACTTTTTTTATATTGAAATTTTCAAGGGGTTTATGATGAGAAAAAATTGTAAATTCATGACCCATTAAGTAGTACTGCGAATATAATATCGATTCCTTTATTGCTATACATTCTAGGAATATTACACTTTTGTTATTTAGTGACTGAGTTAATTTTTTTGAAAAGAAAAATTCTGGCTTTAGTTAATTATCTTTTTGAGGTTGTTTCAAGATTGCTCCGACTCCTTCGTTTGATGCATCCGTAAAAATGTATATTGGAGTTTCGGGTCGAAGATCGCAAGTATAGGTTCGGAGCTTAGATACTTTTTTATTTCATTGAAACATTCTTCGCATTTTCGTGACCATTCAAAGTTCACATTTTCCCCAAGTAGGTTATGAAAAGGCTCTAGTATTATTGACGCGTTTGGAATGTATTTTAGATAAAAGTTGATATTTCCTAAAAGTTGTCTAATAATTTTTTGATTCTGGGGTACTGGAAAATTTTTAAATGCAATTAAATTGTCATTAAGGAGTCTTATTATGTTTCCTCCTATTTCATGTCCCAGATGCACAACTGATCTCTTAGCAAAAGAACATTGGCCGTCAAGGTTTTATCAATATGACTTAAGTGTTCTGAAATGTTTCTCGAAAAAATCAGAATGTCATCTATATAATTTATGAAAAATGCATTAAGATCATTTTTAGAGATTACGTCATTCAGTATTCTCTGAAAAATTGCTGGAGCTGATTTCAGGCCGAAAGGTAAGCATGACCATTGAAAGTGGCCGTTATGTGTAATGAATGCCGTCTTCTGTTTATCCTTTTCCCTGATCGGAATCAACCAAAACGCCGAATTTATGTCTAGTCTTGTGAAAAACTAGCAATTGCGCGCTAAATGTAACAAGTCATCTATTATGGGGAATGGATGGCATTCGGGGACAATTATTTTATTGAGTTCACTGTAGTCAATACAAAAACGTGATTTTCTCCCTCCCTCCTTCTTAAAAACAAGAGTTACCGGAGAAGCGTATGGACTGATAGAATGTTCGATGAGACCTGCTTTTAGTAGAGATTTTATTTGTGTATTTATTTCATCTTTATCCTGCAACGAGCATTTGTAGGGTTTTCTTTCGATGTATTTGTTCTTTGTAAGTTTTATAGTTGCCTCGTAGTTGGTCACGGTGCCGATATCGTATTTGTTTTCAGCGAAAATTTTGTTATGTCCATCCAATAGACATTCCAGAGACGCTTTGCTGTTACAGTTTGTGTTTAATTCGTAATTATAGTATTTATTTCGGTTTCGTTATCTAAATTAGATCTTTCTCCATATTTTTGAAAAATTTTCAAGTTTTCATTCTGACATGACCTAAATTCTTTAATAACATCCAATCCCAGAAGAATATCATTTCGAAATGATTCACTTTTTATTACAAAAAAGTGCCAATTTTTTGAAATATTAAAAATTTTCAAAGGTATTATAATTGTACCTAACGTTCCAGTGAAACCTGAAACTGTATTTATTTTCTTCACCCCACTTATATTTCTTCTTAATTTCAATCTTTTTACAGTGTTATAATTTATTACCGATATATTAGCTCCAGAATCATAAAGCGCACTAACCGGATAGTTGTTCAATAGAACTTTCAATATGATAAGTGGGGTAGTTATCACATGATGAAATACTATCTTGGATTTCCAAGTTATTTATCATTTTAATTTTATCATTTTTAAAATTTGGGTATTTATTGCGACATAAGTTTTCTGGATGAAATCTGTTTGGGAAACCCCCACCTTTGCAGAACGAGCAAGGTTTCAAATCCGATTTATTCGAGAATTTAATTTGTGTTTCATTTTCAATTACCGAAGTATTTTTTTTAATAACCAAACTTTCTAATTGTCGAATACACGACATCAATTTATCGATTGAGTTCAAATCCGTTTTACTGATCCGTGATCTAATTTGAGATGGCAGACCCAATACAATAAAATTTATCTGGCTATTCATGGTTAATTCAAGATCAGCATCTATAAGTAAGTTTCTTTTTCTGAGGGCATAATCTAAAAGTGGCCCACTAATGTAACGGGAAGTGTATGCATAATTTATTTCAGCCCAACCTATCTCGGAAAAGGTGTCAGGAAAAGAGTTTTGCCAGAATTCCCACGGATGCAAGATGGTGTGTGTTTCTAGAAAGGCGAGGAACCAAAATCATATCCTTCACCACTGAATGCAGGGATCTGTTTTCGAACGGTTCATTTTTGGGAGTTAGAGGTGGGGCTGAGTAGGGATCTGTGCGAGTTCGTGCTTCATCCAAATAGAGACCGTCAAAGCATACGTTACCCTCCTCATCTAAGTAAATGTCTTTGAGTTCGTTCACTAGTGAGATCCAACGTCCCGGAAATTTCCACGTGTCGTCATACTCTTGGCTACATTTTATACAATGCTCGTGTCGAATAATTTCAGGTGGTTTTCTTTGAGTTGATGCTCCTTTGGGAATTGAAAAATGGTGTCCTCTCCTTTGGGAATTGAAAAATGGTGTCCTCTCCTTCTGCTGCACGGTGAGCACCTTCACAATCGTGGATTTTGCATCCCGGCAATCCGAGACAAAATGAAATCTCGCCCGTGGTGACGTCATGATATAATGTTGATTTGTAAGTCTGAAATCAAGACTTGCCGGACCTTGTTGGTTTCTCCTGGATTCAGGGCTAAGTACAGCTGTTGATGCGAGTAAATACTGCAAGTTTCATTACAACGCTTTAGAACATACACAAAACATTTATAAATTACAAAATACCTGAATCAACAGCAAGTACACAGTTATACTTGTCTACAACAAGTTATATAATTTGTATACACAATAACAATGGCGGATTAACGATAAGTACAAGCACTGTTCACTAATCAAGTGACAATAACGTACTACCGTGTGCTCCCTCCTCGGCAGCGCAGCTCTGACCCTTTTCAATGACCGCCCGCATCGTTAGTTTGGACGAGTCATCTATTCTTTTCTAAATTACATGGAAACACTAATTCACATTCTCAAGAAAACATACAAATATATATATATATATATATATATATATATATATATATATATATATATATATATATATATATATATATATATATATATTCTTTTATTGATATTCTTGAACCATTTGTAATATTTGTATGTTTTCTTGGTATATTGGTTCGTATATATACTGAAAATGAAATAAAAATTCTGTTTGACGTTTTGACAATGTTTATTGTCTTTATCAAAATGTGAATTATTGTTTCCATGTAATTTAGAAAAGAATAGATGATTTCAATTAATGAAATGCGTCTGCAGCCGACTTGTGTTCTAAGATCCAATTAAAACTGCAGAAAACATTGGATCGGTTGTGTGTGAAAGAGTAATGTATGGCTAACTACAATTTGAAATAGATTGAATTTGATTAAATACAAGATATTTTAAGATTGTACAATTATAAATATCTATGATTATTGTATGAATTAGTTATTCTATGATAAACACTTCCGATCTATCATAATCAACTATTCAAGTTTAAGATAATTCTATGGAATTTAACCTCAAAATTGTTACTCATAATGTCATAATTAAATAATACTTTATCTTTTTTAGGTAGAATTTTAAATAGACAAGTGGAAAGTGGCACTTCAAACTAATAAAATTTTGTTAAGTTTGAATTAGATTATTATAAAGTTTCGAAAGACTGGAATCTATTTTGTCATTTACACAATTGTTCTTTCTAATTTGAATAGATTCCAATATCAAACGTTTGTTGTCGTTTGTTTTCTGCAGTTTTAATTGGATCTTAAAACACAAGTCGGCTGCAGACGCATTTCATTAATCGAAATCATCTATTCTTTTCTAAATTACATGGAAACACTAATTCACATTCTGATAAAGACAGAACATTGTCGAAACGTCAAACAGAATTTTTATTTCATTTTCAGTATATATACGAGCCAATATACCAAGAAAACATACAAATATATATATATATATATATATTCTTTTGTTGATATTCTTGAACCATTTGTAATATTTGTATGTTTTCTTGGTATATTGGTTCGTATATATACTGATAATGAAATAAAAATTCTGTTTTGACGTTTCGACAATGTTTATTGCCTTTATCGAAATTGTTAATTGAATTAGTGTTTCCATGTAATTTAGAAAAGAATAGATGATTTCGATTAATGAAATGCGTCTGCAGCCGACTTGTGTTTCAAGATCCAATTAAAACTGCAGAAAACATTGAATCGGTTGTGTGTGAAAGAGTAATGTATGGCTAACTACAATTTGAAATTGATTGAATTTGATTAAATACAAGACATTCCAAGATTGTACAA
The DNA here is from genome assembly GCA_958510875.1 of Endomychus coccineus. Classification (NCBI taxonomy): domain Eukaryota; kingdom Metazoa; phylum Arthropoda; class Insecta; order Coleoptera; family Endomychidae; genus Endomychus; species Endomychus coccineus. Next base: position 17,508 of record CAUEHT010000026.1, on the reverse strand, counting down.
TTATAAATATCTATGAATTATTGTATGAATTAGTTATTCTATGATAAGCATTTCAGATCTATCATAACTATTCAAGTTTAAGATAATTCTATGGAATTTAACCTCAAAATTGTTACTCTATAGTGTCATAGTTAAATAATACTTCATCTTTTTTAGGTTGAATTTTGAATAGACAAATGGAAAGTGGCCCTTCAAATTAATAAAATTTTGTTAAGTTTGAATTAGATTATTGTACAGTTTCGAAAGATTGGAATCTATTTTGTCATTTACACAATTGTTCTTTTCAATTTGAATAGATTCTAATATCAAACGTTTGTTGTCGTTTGTTTCAATATTTAAAATTTTTGTATTGTTGTAGTCGAAAGTATGGTTAGTGTCTTTCACATGTTTATTGAGCGCAGTTGATGAATTTTTGGTATATTTGTGGCCATTTAATCTTTTTTGCGAAAAGGTATATATTGGCCAATCTTCACAATACCTCGAAAAAAGATTAAATGGCCACAAATATACCAAAAATTCATCAACTGCGCTCAATAAACATGTGAAAGACACTAACCATACTTTCGACTACAACAATACAAAAATTTTAAATATTGAAACAAACGACAACAAACGTTTGATATTAGAATCTATTCAAATTAAAAAGAACAATTGTGTAAATGACAAAATAGATTCCAATCTTTCGAAACTGTACAATTATCTAATTCAAACTTAACAAAATTTTATTAATTTGAAGTGCCACTTTCCATTTGTCTATTCAAAATCCAACCTAAAAATGATGAAGTATTATTTAACTATGACACTATAGAGTAACAATTTTGAGGTTAAATTCCATAGAATTATCTTAAACTTGAATAGTTATGATAGATCTGAAATGCTTATCATAGAATAACTAATTCATACAATAATTCATAGATATTTATAATTGTACAATCTTGGAATGTCTTGTATTTAATCACATTCAATCTATTTCAAATTGTAGTTAGCCATACATTACTCTTTCACACACAACCGATCCAATGTTTTCTGCAGTTTTAATTGGATCTTAAAACACAAGTCGGCTGCAGACGCATTTCATTAATCGAAATCATCTATTCTTTTCTAAATTACATGGAAACACTAATTCAATTAACAATTTTGATAAAGGCAATAAACATTGTCGAAACGTCAAAACAGAATTTTTATTTCATTATCAGTATATATACGAACCAATATACCAAGAAAACATACAAATATATATATATATATATATATATATATATATATATATATATATATATATATATATATATATATATATATATATATATATATATATATATATATATATATATATATATATATATATATATATATATATATATATTCTTTTATTGATATTCTTGAACCATTTGTAATATTTGTATGTTTTCTTGGTATATTGGTTCGTATATATACTGAAAATGAAATATAAATTCTGTTTGACGTTTTGACAATGTTTATTGTCTTTATCAAAATATGAATTATTGTTTCCATGTAATTTAGAAAAGAATAGATGATTTCAATTAATGAAATGCGTCTGCAGCCGACTTGTGTTCTAAGATCCAATTAAAACTGCAGAAAACATTGGATCGGTTCTGTGTGAAAGAGTAATGTATGGCTAACTACAATTTGAAATAGATTGAATTTGATTAAATACAAGATATTTTAAGATTGTACAATTATAAATATCTATGATTATTGTATGAATTAGTTATTCTATGATAAACACTTCCGAGTTATCATAATCAACTATTCAAGTTTAAGATAATTCTATGGAATTTAACCTCAAAATTGTTACTCATAATGTCATAATTAAATAATACTTTATCTTTTTTAGGTAGAATTTTAAATAGACAAGTGGAAAGTTGCACTTCAAAATAATAAAATTTTGTTAAGTTTGAATTAGATTATTATAAAGTTTCGAAAGACTGGAATCTATTTTGTCATTTACACAATTGTTCTTTCTAATTTGAATAGATTCCAATATCAAACGTTTGTTGTCGTTTGTTTTCTGCAGTTTTAATTGGATCTTGAAACACAAGTCGGCTGCAGACGCATTTCATTAATCGAAATCATCTATTCTTTTCTAAATTACATGGAAACACTAATTCACATTCTGATAAAGACAGAACATTGTCGAAACGTCAAACAGAATTTTTATTTCATTTTCAGTATATATACGAGCCAATATACCAAGAAAACATACAAATATATATATATTCTTTTGTTGATATTCTTGAACCATTTGTAATATTTGTATGTTTTCTTGGTATATTGGTTCGTATATATACTGATAATGAAATAAAAATTCTGTTTTGACGTTTCGACAATGTTTATTGCCTTTATCAAAATTGTTAATTGAATTAGTGTTTCCATGTAATTTAGAAAAGAATAGATGATTTCGATTAATGAAATGCGTCTGCAGCCGACTTGTGTTTTAAGATCCAATTAAAACTGCAGAAAACATTGAATCGGTTGTGTGTGAAAGAGTAATGTATCGCTAACTACAATTTGAAATTGATTGAATTTGATTAAATACAAGACATTCCAAGATTGTACAATTATAAATATCTATGAATTATTGTATGAATTAGTTATTCTATGATAAGCATTTCAGATCTATCATAACTATTCAAGTTTAAGATAATTCTATGGAATTTAACCTCAAAATTGTTACTCTATAGTGTCATAGTTAAATAATACTTCATCTTTTTTAGGTTGAATTTTGAATAGACAAATGGAAAGTGGCACTTCAAATTAATAAAATTTTGTTAAGTTTGAATTAGATTATTGTACAGTTTCGAAAGATTGGAATCTATTTTGTCATTTACACAATTGTTCTTTTTAATTTGAATAGATTCTAATATCAAACGTTTGTTGTCGTTTGTTTCAATATTTAAAATTTTTGTATTGTTGTAGTCGAAAGTATGGTTAGTGTCTTTCACATGTTTATTGAGCGCAGTTGATGAATTTTTGGTATATTTGTGGCCATTTAATCTTTTTTGCGAAAAGGTATATATTGGCCAATCTTCACAATACCTCGAAAAAAGATTAAATGGCCACAAATATACCAAAAATTCATCAACTGCGCTCAATAAACATGTGAAAGACACTAACCATACTTTCGACTACAACAATACAAAAATTTTAAATATTGAAACAAACGACAACAAACGTTTGATATTAGAATCTATTCAAATTAAAAAGAACAATTGTGTAAATGACAAAATAGATTCCAATCTTTCGAAACTGTATAATAATCTAATTCAAACTTAACAAAATTTTATTAATTTGAAGTGCCACTTTCCATTTGTCTATTCAAAATCCAACCTAAAAATGATGAAGTATTATTTAACTATGACACTATACAGTAACAATTTTGAGGTTAAATTCCATAGAATTATCTTAAACTTGAATAGTTATGATAGATCTGAAATGCTTATCATAGAATAACTAATTCATACAATAATTCATAGATATTTATAATTGTACAATCTTGGAATGTCTTGTATTTAATCAAATTCAATCTATTTCAAATTGTAGTTAGCCATACATTACTCTTTCACACACAACCGATCCAATGTTTTCTGCAGTTTTAATTGGATCTTAAAACACAAGTCGGCTGCAGACGCATTTCATTAATCGAAATCATCTATTCTTTTTTAAATTACATGGAAACACTAATTCAATTAACAATTTTGATAAAGGCAATAAACATTGTCGAAACGTCAAAACAGAATTTTTATTTCATTATCAGTATATATACGAACCAATATACCAAGAAAACATACAAATATATATATATATATATATATTCTTTTATTGATATGTTTTCTTGGTATATTGGTTCGTATATATACTGAAAATGAAATAAAAATTCTGTTTGACGTTTTGACAATGTTTATTGTCTTTATCAAAATGTGAATTATTGTTTCCATGTAATTTAGAAAAGAATAGATGATTTCAATTAATGAAATGCGTCTGCAGCCGACTTGTGTTCTAAGATCCAATTAAAACTGCAGAAAACATTGGATCGGTTCTGTGTGAAAGAGTAATGTATGGCTAACTACAATTTGAAATAGATTGAATTTGATTAAAAACAAGATATTTTAAGATTGTACAATTATAAATATCTATGATTATTGTATGAATTAGTTATTCTATAATAAACACTTCCGATCTATCATAATCAACTATTCAAGTTTAAGATAATTCTATGGAATTTAACCCCAAAATTGTTACTCATAATGTCATAATTAAATAATACTTTATCTTTTTTAGGTAGAATTTTAAATAGACAAGTGGAAAGTGGCACTTCAAAATAATAAAATTTTGTTAAGTTTGAATTAGATTATTATAAAGTTTCGAAAGACTGGAATCTATTTTGTCATTTACACAATTGTTCTTTCTAATTTGAATAGATTCCAATATCAAACGTTTGTTGTCGTTTGTTTTCTGCAGTTTTAATTGGATCTTGAAACACAAGTCGGCTGCAGACGCATTTCATTAATCGAAATCATCTATTCTTTTCTAAATTACATGGAAACACTAATTCACATTCTGATAAAGACAGAACATTGTCGAAACGTCAAACAGAATTTTTATTTCATTTTCAGTATATATACGAGCCAATATACCAAGAAAACATACAAATATATATATATTCTTTTGTTGATATTCTTGAACCATTTGTAATATTTGTATGTTTTCTTGGTATATTGGTTCGTATATATACTGTTAATGAAATAAAAATTCTGTTTTGACGTTTCGACAATGTTTATTGCCTTTATCAAAATTGTTAATTGAATTAGTGTTTCCATGTAATTTAGAAAAGAATAGATGATTTCGATTAATGAAATGCGTCTGCAGCCGACTTGTGTTTTAAGATCCAATTAAAACTGCAGAAAACATTGAATCGGTTGTGTGTGAAAGAGTAATGTATGGCTAACTACAATTTGAAATTGATTGAATTTGATTAAATACAAGACATTCCAAGATTGTACAATTATAAATATCTATGAATTATTGTATGAATTAGTTATTCTATGATAAGCATTTCAGATCTATCATAACTATTCAAGTTTAAGATAATTCTATGAAATTTAACCTCAAAATTGTTACTCTATAGTGTCATAGTTAAATAATACTTCATCTTTTTTAGGTTGAATTTTGAATAGACAAATGGAAAGTGGCACTTCAAATTAATAAAATTTTGTTAAGTTTGAATTAGATTATTGTACAGTTTCGAAAGATTGGAATCTATTTTGTCATTTACACAATTGTTCTTTTTAATTTGAATAGATTCTAATATCAAACGTTTGTTGTCGTTTGTTTCAATATTTAAAATTTTTGTATTGTTGTAGTCGAAAGTATGGTTAGTGTCTTTCACATGTTTATTGAGCGCAGTTGATGAATTTTTGGTATATTTGTGGCCATTTAATCTTTTTTGCGAAAAGGTATATATTGGCCAATCTTCACAATACCTCGAAAAAAGATTAAATGGCCACAAATATACCAAAAATTCATCAACTGCGCTCAATAAACATGTGAAAGACACTAACCATACTTTCGACTACAACAATACAAAAATTTTAAATATTGAAACAAACGACAACAAACGTTTGATATTAGAATCTATTCAAATTAAAAAGAACAATTGTGTAAATGACAAAATAGATTCCAATCTTTCGAAACTGTACAATAATCTAATTCAAACTTAACAATTTGTCTATTCAAAATCCAACCTAAAAAAGATGAAGTATTATTTATCTATGACACTATAGAGTAACAATTTTGAGGTTAAATTCCATAGAATTATCTTAAACTTGAATAGTTATGATAGATCTGAAATGCTTATCATAGAATAACTAAATCATACAATAATTCATAGATATTTTTAATTGTGCAATCTTGGAATGTCTTGTATTTAATCAAATTCAATCTATTTCAAATTGTAGTTAGCCATACATTACTCTTTCACACACAACCGATCCAATGTTTTCTGCAGTTTTAATTGGATCTTAAAACACAAGTCGGCTGCAGACGCATTTCATTAATCGAAATCATCTATTCTTTTCTAAATTACATGGAAACACTAATTCAATTAACAATTTTGATAAAGGCAATAAACATTGTCGAAACGTCAAAACAGAATTTTTATTTCATTATCAGTATATATACGAACCAATATACCAAGAAAACATACAAATATATATATATATATATATATATATATATATATATATATATATATATACACTTTTCTTTTTTTTACATTCAAACCTGGTCGGGGCTGCTGCGAGCTCCGACGACATCGCAGCAGTCGCACCAGAAAAAACCTAAAAGGCGGTTAACCGAAGCTACTCCTCCCCACCGGTCGGTAAGTAGCTTCAGGTTCCTAAATCGTGTGCCCTAAGTAGTCTAATTGAACCCAGAATGACTGCCTTTTGCATCCGGTCTATCAAGATCTGCGCCGAGTTCCTACAGGCCGGAATGATCTTCAAGTTTGAACGCAGCGAAGACCGAATTCCGCCCAAAACACCGATGATCAGAACCACTAATACGACCTTGTGGCCTGGGTATAGCGTGCGGAGCTCGAACAGGAGATATTGATATTTTGTCCATGTTTCCTCCTCTTTCAAGACTATGTTCTTCTCTGCCGGAGCGGAGAATTCGATGACATACATAGTCTTGATTAGTTTATCGAAGAGGACAACGTCAGGCCTATTTGCTTGTATGGACCTGATGGTCGGAAACGGATAATTCCAGAAGATCTGGCATTTTTCGTTTCCGACAACGGACTCAATATCTCCTGGCTTTTAAGGCAGCACCGGCTCTTGGTCTATTCCGTACGAGTGCCTTAGATGGTAATACAGCACCCGTAGGGCCGCATTATGGCGACGGGTGTACGCCGAGGCCGCTTTTGCCGGACATGCCGACAGAAGGTGGAAAAGCGTCTCAGGCGCCTTTCGACAGGCCCTGCAGCTGACATCAAGGACCTGCACACCCATCACATTGCGGCGATAGACCAAGGTGTTAATTACGCCATCTTGGCAAGCTGCGGTAAATATATATGTATATATATATATATATATATATATTCTTTTATTGATATTCTTGAACCATTTGTAATATTTGTATGTTTTCTATATACCAAGAAAACATACAAATATATATATATATAGGTGATTCTCTTTGTAATCGGCCACCCTATCCTGCCCATGTTTTCTTCTGCGTTTGGATAAATAAAAATATACATCCGTGAAGCTTGGACGGTCTACTTTCGGATACTACTTGGCCTTTTTGAATGCAGCGCGTTTCAGCGATGGGAGGCATGAAACAAGGGATGAACATCCATTAAAAAATTCATAAAAAGCTCAATATAAATTGCAGACTAACGTATTGAAATTATTCGACTCTTTGGTTGTATTTTAGAAGGAAATATAAACAATTATCAACCGAAAATTTTTTTGATATATTGCTTCCTTTTGATGTTATTCTCAATTGAAAAAAAATTAATTTCTACAACTCCCTTCACATATCGATTCTCAGCTTATATTGCAAGATTATAAAAAAATCATAGGAACAAAAAGTTCTTATTTTTTCATGTAGAGAACGATTATATGTCGAATCTGGAAAAAAATTAAAATTGAATTTTCATTTTGCTCATCAAAATGATTAGAATATGCATCTAAATTCATAAAAAAAATGTAAGCTCTCTTCTTAAGTCGTGATAATGATACAGTAAGATATATGTCAATATTCAGGGAACTTTCAGTCCAAATTTCAAGTTGATCCGACCACCCCCTCCCCGTAATAGATATATATCAACTCATATATCCAAGGAATCTTGCGTAACGGCTAACTCGGTCATTTTTCAACCGAATTGACTGAAATTTGGACTGTAGATAAGCGATATGGTCTCAAAATTACCCTCAAAATTTCAAGTGAAAACATTGAATAGTTTTCCAGAAATTCGACTTAAGTCAATTTTTTTGTCATTTTTCAAATTAAGATATCTCATGTCCTTTACATCCGATCGGGATCTGCTTTGCGAAATAATGTAGGTATTCGCATATGGTCTTATGTCATGGATCTCATTTTTTAAAATTTTTTTGGCCTATATTGACCATTTTGGCTAATTTGAGATTAATCGAATGAGGTTCACGTGAGGAGCGCGTAGCTGGCTAGTTAGAAAAGTGGAAACTGGTTGTACCTAATAGGGCTTTACGACGACTTTTCGCGTGCCGTTTTCTCTCCATGTAATTAGATTAGGTATCGGACCGTGCCCGACGGCCCTTCTTTTTTCGATAAATGTTCATCAAATAGGAAACTTCAATCAAAATAATGAAATGCGTCTGCAGCCGACTTGTGTTTTAAGATCCAATTAAAACTGCAGAAAACATTGGATCGGTTGTGTGTGAAAGAGTAATGTATGACTAATTACAAATTGAAATGGATTGAATTTGATTAAATACAAGATATTTTAAGATTGTACAATTATAAATATCTATGATTATTGTATGAATCAGTTATTCTATGATAAACACTTCCGATCTATCATAATCAACTATTCAAGTTTAAGATAATTCTATGGAATTTAACCTCAAAATTGTTACTCATAATTGAATAATACTTTATCTTTTTTAGGTAGAATTTTAAATAGACAAGTGGAAAGTGGCACTTCAAACTAATAAAATTTTGTTAAGTTTGAATTAGATTATTATAAAGTTTCGAAAGATTGGAATCTATTTTGTCATTTACACAATTGTTCTTTTTAATTTGAATAGATTCCAATATCAAACGTTTGTTGTCGTTTGTTTTCTGCAGTTTTAATTGGATCTTAAAACACAAGTCGGCTGCAGACGCATTTCATTAATGGAAATCATCTAATCTTTTCTAAATTACATGGAAACACTGATTCACATTTTGATAAAGACAATAAACATTGTCGAAACGTCAAACAGAATTTTTATTTCATTTTCAGTATATATACGAACCAATATACCAAGAAAACATACAAATATATATATATATATATATATATATATATATATGTATATATATATATATATATATATATATATATATATATATATATATATATATATATATATATATATATATATATGTATATATATATATATATATATATATATATATATATATATATATATATATAGGTGATTCTCTTTGTAATCGGCCACCCTATATTGCCCATGTTTTCTTCTGCGTTTGGATAAATAAAAACATACATCCGTGAAGCTTGGACGGTCTACTTTCGGATACTACTTGGCCTTTTCGAATGCAGCGCGTTTCAGCGATGGGAGGCATGAAACAAGGGATGAACATCCATTAAAAAATTCATAAAAAGCTCAATATAAATTGCAGACTAACGTATTGAAATTATTCGACACTTTGGTTGTATTTTTGAAGGAAATATGAACGATTATCAATCGAAAATTTTTTTGATGTATTGCTTCCTTTTGATGTTATTCTCAATTGAAAAAATTTAATTTCTACACCTTCCTTCACATATCGATCCTCAGCTTATATTGCAAGATTATAAAAAAATCATAAGAACAGAAGGTTCTTATTTTTTCATGTAGAGAACGATTATATGTCGAATCTGAAAAAAAAATTAAAATTGAATTTTCATTTTGCTCATCAAAATGATTAGAATATGCATCTAAATTCATAAAAAAAATGTAAGCTCTCGTCTTAAGTCGTGATAATGATACAGTAAGATATATGTCAATATTCAGGGAACTTTCAGTCCAAATTTCAAGTTGATCCGACCACCCCCTCCCCGTAATAGATATATATCAACTCATATATCCAAGGAATCTTGCGTAACGGCTAACTCGGTCATTTTTCAACCGATTGTACTGAAATTTGGACTGTAGATAAGCGATATGGTCTCAAAATTACCCTCAAAATTTCAAGTGAAAACATTGAATAGTTTTCCAGAAATTCGACTTGAGTCAGTTTTTTTGTCATTTTTCAAATTAAGATATCTCATGTCCTTTACATCCGATCATGATCTGCTTTGCGAAATAATATAGGTATTCGCATATAGTCTTATGTCATGGATCTCATTTTTTTAATTTTTTTTGGCCTATATTGACCATTTTGGCTAATTTGAGATGAATCGAATGACGTTCACGTGAGGAGCGCGTAGCTGGCTAGTTAGAAAAGTGGAAACTGGTTGTACCTAATAGGGCTTTACGACGACTTTTCGCGTGCCGTTTTCGCTCCATGTAATTAGATTAGGTATCGGACCGTGCCCGACGGCACTTCTTTTTTCGATAAATGTTCATTAAATAACAGACGTTCAGTCTGAACGATGAAAGGTGACAGTAGTGGTTATCCGATCTCTATAATATTATGTTATGACAATTAGTGTTTGTAAATGTGTTTTATAGAGTGAATTATCTTCTGAGGATGGGATCTAAATCCCGAAACTAGTAAAGATGTATAAATAATCTACGTGTTTCAATAAGCCGCTACTCCCAAGAAAAATAAACTAAGTAAGTTAATAAAACGGCAAAGAAAATATAAATGAAATATATATATATATATATATATATATATATATATATATATATATATATATATATATATATATATATATATATATATATATATATATATATATATATATATATATATATATATATATATATATATATATATTGTCAACTAAACTCTAATGGGTTTATTAAATGAATAATGAATCATATTTTGTTTGTTCAATTTCATTTCCGGCTAGCTCTTTTATTTTTATTTGAATTTTTAATTTTGATTTGATTGATTTGGATGATCGATTTATATTATATGTTATATGGAATTGAAACATTTAAAATGTTAAAAGTTTTATATTTCAATTTATAATGACCTTGTATCATTTTTACAAAATTATTCAAGTTAACTTTATGTTTCTATGTTGACAATAGTTCTTTGTAATTCGAAATTCTCTATGTTTCTATTATAACCTCAAAACTACTTAAAATTAATACATGTTTACAAATGACAATCTCACATTCAGATACAACAATACACTGATTGAATTGTAAATAGACTTACTTTAAGAGATATCCAATAATATCAGAAACGAATGTTGGTGATGTTGTGTTGATTTTATATTTCTTCTTATTTATTTGATTATGCACATTAACATACTCTGCTATAACACATTCACAGGTAAACACATTAATTCTTCTTTATAATTCAGGAACTTGTTGATAATAAGTTGTTAATTGTTTTATTCTTTTAAGATATGAAACTTCTTCTATAATTAACTGGAACTGCTGCCAAAGATTGAATATTCTACGATGCTACTTAAATACCTTTGATTATTTTAACCTCAAAACGTTGATACGAAGACTCATGAACACTATTTGCTTCGTAGGGATTATGAATTGGCTTCGGTTATTTGAACTTGTCGAAGCTACAGAGACTGTTTCAGTTCTCCGATGTTACCAAAAACTTAGGTTGTGGAAATTAACTGGAGCTGCAGGAGACTCATTCAGTCTCAGTTGTTAATGCAAACTAACTAGCTTTCTTCCATTTTTCCTTTTATAGGACCCACAAGAGGACACTAGTTCAATCTATAATTAACCAATAAGGTACTTCCTTTCAATATCTAGGATGCTATTCCCATTGTTGGATCTGACAGTTCTTTCTAATTGTTAAGCTTTGGAATAACTAAATTTGTATCGACCAATTGAGTATTCTTGAAATTTTGATATATTGAAGATTTTCAAATCAATTAAAGTGCATTCTGCTATTTAAATTCGTATTACCAAAATTTTTTCCCATATTTTGATATATGATAAGCTATGATTAGGTTCCTATTAACTGGTTAATTCTAATTATTATGTCTATTTTGACAATTGTCATTGCTTAAATCTAATACATAATTTAAAATATGAATAACATCCATTTAACTTTGTATAACTCAATTTTCTTGATACTATCTTAAATCTATAACTCATTTTACTAGTTGGTGCTATCTTCTGATAGTCTTTGAATCATTTTAATTATGATTTTCCTCTTTCGTATCACTGTACGTTTATCCACTTTCACTGTTCCTTCTTTACACTTCTTATTCTATTTTACATTCTGATTTCTGTTATTATACAATGTTTAATATCTCATACTACTTATAATTTAACTTTAAATAAAGTTTTTGATTCCATATTTAAATATTTTTTTAATCTTTTACATTTTAATGTTTCGGTAAATTCAAATTCCATCATTTTATTTTATCTAGGAAATGAAATCATAACAAATTCCCCTAAATCAATTTCAAGTATTAATCAAACTTTAATATGAAAATTCATATATCTTTTGATTTTATTTTCTAAAACTAGATTTATTAATAATTATACTCATTAATCTGATCAGTTTTATATAACTTTCTCCATCCTATATCTTGTAAATAAATTCCCTTTTTGAATTTACATTTTTTTTTATCATTTTCCGATAATTTTGTTTTAACTTTCTTAATACTATCTAATGAAATATTTTCTCCTACTTTATATTTTAACATACTATATGAACTTTGAATACCTAAAGGTTAATCTTTAAATCTGTACACTTTTCCATCTATCATAAAATCAGTGTAATCTCTACAACTTTCGTGTAATGAAATCAACCAGAAACTATGTCTTAAATCAATTTTACTGAAAATTTGTGCCCCAACTATTCTACCAAAGATTGCCTCTATATTTTAGGAGCTTCATATTGTGGAATTGAAAACCTGTTTAATGTTCGCGCATCTAAACATAATCTAATGTCACCATTTGACTTTTTTGCTATTACAATAGGGTTTATATATTTTGTTTTACTTCTTCCTATAATATTTTGTTCTAGCATTTCACAGATTTTTCCCCTTACTTTTTCTTTATACTTGAACGGAATTGGATAATTCTTGGATTTAAAATTTTCAATTTCCTGACCTGGAATTTATGGATATATTTACTTGCTATACGAGTTTCGTCTATTATTAGACCCTCATGTTCTGAAATTATTTTTGATATTATTCCCCTATAATTTTCGGACACTTTTGTCTACGAGATTATTTCATTGAAATTTTTGCTCAAGTCTTTTATTTCGACCGCATTCATTATATTGCAACCTTCCTTTGGTTTGTCAATACCTCCATCTTTCCCCTTCCCTATCTTTATAATTTCATTTAACAATTTTATTACCTTTTCCTCGTAATCTATAATATTTTCATGTTTTTGTAATTCATCTGTTCCCAATACAATATCCAATTTCATATTTTGTACTATGAATAACTTCATTTCTAGATTTGCTTTCCCTATTCTAATATTTCCAGTGATCATTTTTTATACTTCCGTAATTTTCTTTCCACTAACATTGATTAATTCTACTTTCGGTATTTTTAATTGATTTGTTATATTTAATTCTGACAATAGTCCTACCCTTATTGAAGATATTTCTGATCCCGTAGCACACAATATTTCTACTTCCTTTCCTTTTGAAAAACCTTTTAATTTAATTAAACCTATATTTGATGAATAACTTTTGATATTAAAGTTTGATTAATACTTAAAATTGATTTAGGGGAATTTGTTATGATACCATTTCCTAGATAAAATAAAATGATAGAATTTGAATTAACCGAAACATTAAGAATATGAAAGATTGAAAAAATACAGAAAATATGGAATTAAAAACATTATTTAGAGTCAAATTATAAGTAGTATAAGATATCAGAATCAGAATGTAAAGTAGAATAAGAAGTGTGAAGGAGAAACATTGAAAGTGGATAAACGTACAGTGATAAAAAGAGGAAAATCATAATTAAAATGATTCAAAGACTATCAGAAGATAGCACAAAATAGTAAAATAAGTTACAGATTTAAGATAGTATTAAGAAGATTGAGTTATACAAACTTAAATGGATGAATGAATGTGCCTTAGTAGATTGAACGTGACATAGAATCCAAATAACTATAATATAACTCCTAATTGGAAATCTACGAATCGGAAGTTTACGAATGAAGATGTAGTATTTTAACAAATCAATATACTATTAATACAGAATGAAATTTTGAGTTTTATATATTGAAAGTTTTGAAAAAGGTGGAGATCTACCACCGAAACCTTAACAAAGTAATTTTTCATTGAATACTGAAACTAAAACCCAATTAATTATTAAGTTTGAAGTATATATATATATATATATAGATATATATATACATATATATATATATATATATATATTGATATTCTTGAACCATTTGTAATATTTGTATGTTTTCTTGGTATATTGGTTCGTATATATACTGATAATGAAATGAAAATTCTGTTTTGACGTTTCGACAATGTTTATTGCCTTTATCAAAATTGTTAATTGAATCAGTGTTTCCATGTAATTTAGAACTATATCTATTACAAAAACAAAAGAAATTTTATTAAGAAATGGTTATCCCATTGATTTAGTAAATGCGATAACTAAAGACAAAATTCATAAATTTTATAACTCATTTGGTGAAATCAATACCAATAATGAGAAAACTAATGATAGGCATTACATATCACTACCATATATTGGTGGACTTTCAGAGAAAATTTGTAATATAGTGAAACCTTATGACCTACATATATGTCATAAGAGTTATTTAAATCAGAAAAGTCTCATTACAAAATTAAAAAGCAGCGTACCTTTCAACAAAATAACCCATACTGTTTATTCCATCCCTTGCAAAGATTGAGAAAAGGTATATATTGGCCAATCTTCACAATACCTCGAAAAAAGATTAAATGGCCACAAATATACCAGAAATTCATCAACTGCGCTCAATAAACATGTGAAAGACACTATCCATACTTTCGACTACAACAATACAAAAATTTTAAATATTGAAACAAACGACAACAAACGTTTGATATTAGAATCTATTCAAATTAAAAAGAACAATTGTGTAAATGACAAAATAGATTCCAATCTTTCGAAACTGTACAATAATCTAATTCAAACTTAACAAAATTTTATTAATTTGAAATGCCACTTTCCATCTGTCTATTTAAAATTCAACCTAAAAAAGATGAAGTATTATTTAACTATGACACTATAGAGTAACAATTTTGAGGTTAAATTCCATAGAATTATCTTAAACTTGAATAGTTATGATAGATCTGAAATGCTTATCATAGAATAACTAATTCATACAATAATTCAAAGATATTTATAATTGTACAATCTTAGAATGTCTTGTATTTAATCAAATTCAATCTATTTCAAATTGTAGTTAGCCATACATTACTCTTTCACACACAACCGATCCAATATATATATATATATATATATATAAACAAGTTTAAAGTTTCTTTGCCTAATTGGCCACTATCGTGTATGTAACTTAAGAGATATGGAATTAAATTTTCTGAATTATGAAGATAACTTAGATAATTTAACATAGGATTATAAAGATGAATAAACGTAAAAGATTGAACCATAGGTGGGATTCGAACCCACATTTCTGGATTTCCAGTCCAGGGTGTTTACCAATTACACCACTTCGGTCCTATTAGATTTTTATATTTTTGTAAATATAAACCTCTGAAAGGATAGTAGATCATTGATAAACACAATGCGATTCGATGCCCTACCATAGATCAACTATTCACGCATATTCATCTAAAGTTCAGTCGTTTTTTGAAGTAAGGATTGTAGGTTAGTACTGCTATGGTTGGCAGTTACTTGACAGTTCTTATTCAAATGACAGCATCCTGGTTCTTATATATTTCAATAGAACTGACTGAGAATTGTTCTGGTTAATTATAAACAAGTTTAAAGTTTCTTTGCCTAATTGGCCACTATCGTGTATGTAACTTAAGAGATATGGAATTAAATTTTCTGAATTATGAAGATAACTTAGATAATTTAACATAGGATTATAAAGATGAATAAACGTAAAAGATTGAACCATAGGTGGGATTCGAACCCACATTTCTGGATTTCCAGTCCAGGGTGTTTACCAATTACACCACTTCGGTCCTATTAGATTTTTATATTTTTGTAAATATAAACCTCTGAAAGGATAGTAGATCATTGATAAACACAATGCGATTCGATGCCCTACCATAGATCAACTATTCACGCATATTCATCTAAAGTTCAGTCGTTTTTTGAAGTAAGGATTGTAGGTTAGTACTGCTATGGTTGGCAGTTACTTGACAGTTCTTATTCAAATGACAGCATCCTGGTTCTTATATATTTCAATAGAACTGACTGAGAATTGTTCTGGTTAATTATAAACAAGTTTAAAGTTTCTTTGCCTAATTGGCCACTATCGTGTATGTAACTTAAGAGATATGGAATTAAATTTTCTGAATTATGAAGATAACTTAGATAATTTAACATAGGATTATAAAGATGAATAAACGTAAAAGATTGAACCATAGGTGGGATTCGAACCCACATTTCTGGATTTCCAGTCCAGGGTGTTTACCAATTACACCACTTCGGTCCTATTAGATTTTTATATTTTTGTAAATATAAACCTCTGAAAGGATAGTAGATCATTGATAAACACAATGCGATTCGATGCCCTACCATAGATCAACTATTCACGCATATTCATCTAAAGTTCAGTCGTTTTTTTGAAGTAAGGATTGTAGGTTAGTACTGCTATGGTTGGCAGTTACTTGACAGTTCTTATTCAAATGACAGCATCCTGGTTCTTATATATTTCAATAGAACTGACTGAGAATTGTTCTGGTTAATTATAAACAAGTTTAAAGTTTCTTTGCCTAATTGGCCACTATCGTGTATGTAACTTAAGAGATATGGAATTAAATTTTCTGAATTATGAAGATAACTTAGATAATTTAACATAGGATTATTGTGTTTATCAATGATCTACTATCCTTTCAGAGGTTTATATTTACAAAAATATAAAAATCTAATAGGACCGAAGTGGTGTAATTGGTAAACACCCTGGACTGGAAATCCAGAAATGTGGGTTCGAATCCCACCTATGGTTCAATCTTTTACGTTTATTCATCTTTATAATCCTATGTTAAATTATCTAAGTTATCTTCATAATTCAGAAAATTTAATTCCATATCTCTTAAGTTACATACACGATAGTGGCCAATTAGGCAAAGAAACTTTAAACTTGTTTATAATTAACCAGAACAATTCTCAGTCAGTTCTATTGAAATATATAAGAACCAGGATGCTGTCATTTGAATAAGAACTGTCAAGTAACTGCCAACCATAGCAGTACTAACCTACAATCCTTACTTCAAAAAACGACTGAACTTTAGATGAATATGCGTGAATAGTTGATCTATGGTAGGGCATCGAATCGCATTGTGTTTATCAATGATCTACTATCCTTTCAGAGGTTTATATTTACAAAAATATAAAAATCTAATAGGACCGAAGTGGTGTAATTGGTAAACACCCTGGACTGGAAATCCAGAAATGTGGGTTCGAATCCCACC